>JAHWFO010026798.1:849953-869470 GCA_023313115.1 Rhysida immarginata | reverse complement strand
GGGGGGGGGTCAACAAATGAACTTCAGGCTGATGAAGTTCAAATGAAGCTAGCATATAATATGCATCACAATACATTAATATACAGCAGTATATACAATGTACAGTTCATTATACGGCAAGGTAATTGACTTATTATTTTAATTTTCCGTCGCCAAAGGCTAAGAAAATAACTTCAAAACTGTGTCGATCTTATAATTTTCCCACTTAAATTTTATTAAATTAATATCTATTTGTTCTTGTTAACAGTAATCACTTACAAAAAACCTTTGGATATTTGTAAATATCACTAAATAAAATAAGGAAACTAACTTCAATGGAGATTTAAACTGGCTCACTTCGCATGCCGCCATTTTGAATAAATTAACGAACATCTAAACAGAGGGTATTGTTATCGTATTTCTACCAATAATAAGCCCTAAATTATGACTACCTTTGGCCATGTAACAATGTATAAATTTTCGGGGCATAGGCTTTTTTTGTCAGAGACTATCAATAAGCCATTTTCCCTCTTTCCTGCAATGGAACTCATGAACTCATGATGTTGTCCATTTTTTATGACCTGAAAAGCAGTGACTGGTAATAGAAATAGTAAAATAAAAAGGTTCCCCCCCCCCCTTTCTTCTTTCTTTTTCTGTATATTCTTGTCTATTCTATTTCTTGCGACAATTCAAAAATGGGGACGGCATCATACAAGAGGATGAAATTTTTACTATTTTTTGGGCTCTAAAAATGGAATCGCATTATGGTAGAATAAATACGGTATTTTCTTTTAAATTTGCTTATTATCTTTTTTATAAGAAAATTTCGTTAAATTTTTTGAGAGAGTAAATCGCAAATAGATATTTTATTTTTAGTAAAATTTATCAGACTTCCCTGCTGTAGATAAAAACACAATGGCCTTTGAATTGATGGTTTTAAATTAATGAGTCTTTGTTCAATCTTTTTCTAACACTAAAATTAATATTCTGACACCTCGAAACAGTAATTAACCAGTCACATAATTTTTCATTCATAAATTAAGAAAACCACGTGTTAAAAAGTTAATGTCGGCGATTTGCTAGCCCTGAATTCACTGTACTTGGCGGTTACGATTAGTTGAAGATGTTATGATGTCATAGAATGCTCTCTATTGCTATTGGTCAGCACCCATCAGTGAGTGCGTTGATAGAACCATGGCTGCTGCCAAAGAAATAAGGAGTTGCACTAGTTCATTAAAATGAGATTACTTTAATGGGGAAATTGCATGAAATTTTTTTAATTTTTTTCTCTATAGTTTAGATCACTAATATACCGGTATGGGTATTCTTTTTTTCTCATTGCGCGTAGTTCTTTAAAAAAATTATCAAAGTTGACACCACCATAAAACGCGACGTCATAGCTCAAGAGTGATGTGACGTCACGCGCCATGAAACCAGAAACCATGCCTATCTCTTGTGCTGCTTTTCATGATCTGTCTGCATAGAGATAGATGTTAGATGCCTAACATCTTTATCTATGATCTGTCTGTAATAATAATGTATGCTTACAATTATTATTTCATTCCCATGTATACAAGCACTAAGTATAATAAGACTTAATAAAGCATTCATAAGAGCACCAAAACATCACGAGAGAAGAAATAAAAATAGATGAAAGTACTGAGGAGCGATACTCGGTGCGAAATTAACGTCGATTTCCATGACCTCGTACTCGTATGTTATTCTTCGATTTTGAGCTAGCCGAAGAAGGAATGGACAAAAGCACATGGGATACAATTAGTTTTTTCGTCTGATTCTTCAGACGTAGCAAAACTTTGATCCGAATAAACTTTAAATTTCGCCCGGTTTCGATCACTTGTTCAAGTGTATTATTTACTCATGGATATATACATCTTATCTTTGTTTCGGTGATTATTGACTATAATCCTGAATTTCACAAGGAGAAATATAGACATGAAAATAAGTAATAGAAGGACTCGTTTTTCGAACAAAATTTCGTGAGCTCTATTATTTTATCATAGATAGTTGCGTTTTCATCTCTTCTCGTGGAGGCCGAGTGGGGGGGGGGCAATCGAAACGTCGGCACTATGCCTTCATATGGTGCTGTAATTTTTAAATTATATCTGAAATATAAAAGACTTTTTGGGAGTTGGGGGGGGGGTTCTAGAAATTTTGGCGTCGACAACATAGGTCATTTTGCGCCTTTTACACAAGTTATAACAGTACGCAGCCCGGGACAAACACAAACATCCATGCCCACGGCGGGATTCGAACCCGCGGCCAGGCGGACTCGAGAACTAGAAAGCCTACGCCCTAGCCCTCTCGATTTTTTTTTGGGAGTTGGCAAAAAATTGTACAACCACCAGAAAAAATAAAAAGGGAAAAAAAATTCAAAGAGTCTTTTATTTATTTTATCTTATATCTGAAATGATCGATTTTAATAGTTCGAGGAGCTTTTAAACAACCTGTTTGACTTGTGTAGTATCAATTTGTTACTGGATGGTTTAATTATGCATTAAAATACGCGAAGAAATAGCGGTATCGCTAAAAAAGATGCCATTTAGGAGGTATCCCCTTTCCACGCATGCACAGTGGCAGAGCTGATCTACAAAGACTTGTGTCTCAATGGCGTGTGACGTCACATATCGTTTTAGTTTGGGGGCGTGGTTTTGCATTTTTTTAAAGTTAAATTTGATAGTTTTTTAATACTTTTAAGATTTTTAATGGCGATTTTCATATTCAGCGTACCGAAATCTACATAAAACAAGCCTTCTTTTTAAAAAAGAAATTCCATGCAACTTATAAAAGTTTCATTAAATATATAAAAGTAATGAAGATTGCTATATAAATAATAAAATTACTAGCTAAATTACTATTTAAAATACTAAGGAACGCTAAAACGAAGTATTTCTATCTTCTTGAAATGTTCACAATTACAGATAATTCGTTACTTCCAAAAAAAAAATAATTTTTTTTTAGGCTGCACTCCTAAAATTTTCGATTTTCTTGGGTTTAGAGCCGCAGCCTATATTCGAAAAAATACGGAAAATCAATTTCTTATTTCACTTCTACCATCTCCATCAGACAATTCTCATGATACAGTAACTGTAGTTGATTCAGTCCAATTTTCAAATAGCATTTCTAGTTTTTTGTTGCTCCTACAAAGTCTGACGAGGTGGAATTGATTTCTAAAAAATTAAAATCCACTATGTTGCTAGACCCTCTGGGCATTCCTCCGAAAATATTAAGTTAGTTTGTCTCCCTGCTTGCTTATCCACTAGCTCTGCTTTTTGATCGCTCTATATCAACAGTAGTTTTTCTTATGGCGTTGAAGCGTGCCAGAGTAACGCATACATTTAAGAAGGGCGATTCTCTTTCCTTTGGTAATTGTCGTCCTGTGACATCTTTGCCATTTTTTGCAAAGATATTTGATAGACTCTTTTACAATCGATTGTCCCTTTACATATTTTCGAATGGACTTATCACTATTGTGCTTATATGGGGTTCGATGGAATGGTATAGGAGACGAACTATTCCTATGGAACTATGGGTTTACCTGGTGGTAATGTCTCCGGCTCCGGCAAATATTTCCGCTTGTGAACAGGACGGATGACTAGCGTGTCATCAGAACGACTATGGCTGGGAGTGAAGAGAGAGAACAGCTGACGAACGTTCGTCTCCAAACAACAACAACAAAGGTGGACACAACAATGGAACAAATATAACAGAAACAAACACCACTACAATTATGAGGATCGTGTGCGATAACAATTGAATGTTGATCGCCGACACGGATTTGCATCACAGAGAAATACGACTACTGCTTGCTATGGACTCTTGGAACATGTTTCTACTAATATGGTCTTTAATAACTATGTAGCCACTGTTTTTATGGATTTCTCTAACAAGGAGAATCCGAGTACTCTGACTCACCGATTTTGATAAAAAAAAAAATTGCATGTGTAGCTTTCACCAAATTAAACACACATGCAAAGCCATTCGATGCATTTCTCAAAATTTTCCGAGAAAAAATTTCATAAAATTTGTTATAATTGACTACACTTTATAAATATCCTAACTGTAGCACAGATTTTTATCGTGTTCAGATGGTCTAGTGGTAAAGCGCACGCTCTCTGTTTTGCAGGTGTGGGTTCAAATCCCGCCTTCGGTAATTTTTTTTCCTCTTCGTAAATTTTTTTTAAACATGTATGAGACAACCAACTGAATACAACCTCTTGTCCACAAAAGAATTTTATTAACCCTTTCACTGCGTAATTAAATTTTATTTTCATTCTTGAGAAGATGGAATTATCCACTTTTAGCAGCATAACAAAAAGTTTTTTAAACCCTGTAAGATGAATCAGATTTCCCCAGGTAGAGATAATGTTATTTTGTGTGGACATATCCGCTTTACGCAGCAAAAGGGTTAAGCATATACGTATTTCGAACTCATTGAGTTCATTATATAAGGGCCAGAGTGGTCATTATCAAATAAAAAGATACAAATTCTTTTGTGGACAAGAGGTTGTTTTCAGTTGGTCATGTCGTTATCTACAGTCCTTTCCAGTTTCTCATGCAGGCTTCTCCCCAGGCCCTTTTTAACGGGCGTGCCGCCCGGCTGATTTTGGCGTCCGCTTGGCTGAAGAATACACGAAAAACTGCACAACACTGCATAATATTTTATTTGTTTTTAATTTTTGTCCGCCCGGTTATTTTAGCTTACTGCCCACCTAATAAAATTTTCTGGGGAGAACACTCATGTATGAAAATATGTAATTCATTTACAAAATGTATATCTGATTTTCCAATTTGCTACCATCATCTTTTTATAAAATGCATAGAAGAATTATTATAATTAAACATAATCTAAAATTTCAAAATAATTGGTAAGAAAACAAAAAAAAAAACAAAAACAAACAAATACTGGTAAATTTATAAAAGCACTGATAATTTAAAACCAACGAAAAAAGATTATGTGGATAATTATAAGGATAAAGGAAAAGAAAACACTCTTGAAATGTTGTGGCTAAAGAGTGTTCTCCTTTATCATAATCTAAAATTTCGATTTGCTAAGGTTATTTTTTACATAAATTGAAAGGCTATTAAAAATTTTATTTATTTCCTTTTTAAAAAAACCCCACAAAAGTTATAATTCACGTGTAGATAAAAACAGGAGTAATAGTTAATTCCGTTCATAACAAACTTTTGCTCCTAGAAATAGGAAATTATAATTTGTTGGCTAATGTGCTAGTTAATGAAGGGTGATTGATAAACTATAGATACCAATATGATGCATTATATTTAATAGTTAAGTACATGGTGCAATAATTATTTAATCTTTGTGCAAGTTAAATATCATCCCAAAAGTTACAAAATTTATAAAAATAATTAAATGTGGATAATTAATCTTTTTTCCTTAAATGTTCGTTTATCACATTGGATTATTAACTATAATACGTATATGGATTTTATAAAAAAAAAATAAATGGTGGTAGCAAATTGGAAAATCGGAAATGTATTTTGTAAATGAATTACACATTCCCGTACATATTAAAAAAAAAAAATTATCAAAGGCAGGATTTGAACCCATACCTGCAAAACAGAAAGCGTGCACTTTACCACTAGACCACCTGAACACAATAAAAATCTCTGCTACAATTAGGATATTTATAAAGTGTAGTCAATTATAACAAATTTTATGAATTTTTTCCTCGGAAAATTTTGAGAAGTGCGTCAAATGGCTTTGCATGTGTGTTTAATTTGGTGAAAGCTACACATGCAATTTTTTTTTTATCAAAATCGGTGAGTCAGAGTACTTGGATTTTCCTTGTAAGACTTTCGATTTGGTCTTAGTTGATAGATTAATAGTAAATTACCTCATCAATATGGTATACGTGGGCCTCCATTACTATGGTTGAAATCTTTTCTGACAGAACAAGTTTATTTCTTACAGGACAACTCTATGGTCACATACAACTTTATTTAAATCGAAAGATTATTGCATTAATAACTTCATAGCAGATTTAAATTTTTTTAATTCGAATCCTAAATGTGTGAAAAGAAGAAAATTCCGAGTGCGATTTGAAATCGGGAGGCATCCATCTTGGATGGAGGCATGATGTAGACCGAGGCTTACTCCAGCAAGCTTTGCAGTAAAGCTTTAACAATCACTATAGATCTGCCATACTATACAATAACTGTGTATAAAACAATTTTCACAATATCTGGACACGAAAGTTATTCAGATATCATTTTGCGACTTACGAAGATATGGAAGCTTATTTTAACAACTATCTACATAATGAATTGGATAACAATTTGGAGAACCTTGTGCATGATTTGGATGGTTTATGCGTGAAACCATGCACTTTCGAGTCTATCCGGCGCGTTCACCTTTCAGTAGATGAGGAATCCAATGTCGCCGAATTGACGGAAAATGTACCACGTGCAACAAATTGGCATGTACAATTAATAATTAATATATAAGGGTCGTACAAATGAAAACGAAAATTTGTATGGGAAAAAAAAAAGATGGCATGCAGGATCGTAAGTTTTTGTCTTCAACAATTACGAAACCCCCACGTGCAAATTGAACAATAGGTTGCAAGTGTTGCATCACGTGAGAAAGAACAATAGCTTGTGCTTCTAAGCTCTGTGTGTGATTGCTTCGTCCAGCCCGAAAGCAAACGTCAAAGTCGTCAATAGAAGCATTATGGGTCACCATCCCCGAAAAAATCAAAAGCAATCACAAACAGCACGGGGAAGGTCATGTTGATCGCAAAGGCCCGATTTTACTGGACTTTCTTGAAAAAGGCACCACAGTTAACGCAGCACGATATGGGGAAACATTGAAGGCACTGCGCGCGGCCATCAAATGCAAGCGTCCTGGACTTCTTACAGAAGGAGTGCTTCTTTTCCACTACAACGTGCGTCCTCACACCTCGAAAACAACTGTAGACCTCATAAAAAAGTCAACTGGGAATCAATGCAGCATCCACTTTACAGCCCTGGCTTATCCCCATGTGAATTTCACGTGTTTGGGGATGTCAAACATCTGAAAGGCCGCAGGTTTCAGTCGGACAATGAAATGAAGGAAGAAGTTTTGGGATGGTTCCACACGCAACCGAAAGACTTCTTCCATAAAAGAATTACACGCCTTGTTACACAGTGGGATAAATGCCTTAAGGCATATGGAGAGTATTTTTAAATTCCTTGTATACACTTTGGATAAAATAAATAATTTTCGTTTTCATTTGCACGACCCTTATATTATTTAAATGTGAACAATTTCATGATATTAATTTTTCAATTAGGTATCAGTGCCCAATATGTGAAGATTTGCCAGCCATCACAAGAGAACGTATGATGTCGTGATTATGCCATGGTCGATCAGCATATGCCCGTGCATCACCGAAAACACTCATGATATCAAAAATCTGCCTGGACCACAATGTACCAACCATCGCATTTAAAAGCGACCAGCTTGGGCATACACAAGTTACAGACAATTTGTCCACTGGATTTGGGTGCACATGCGAAGAAATAAAAGAAAAGTTCTTCCCCGTGGCGTTGTTGAGGCTCAATCGAAAAATTTCTCCTTCACAAGAACATTGTGGTATCAAATACTGTAAAATTTTATTAAAACTAATTAAAATTTCCTGAAGCAATTTTCTTTATATATTTGATTCCAACTAAAATTTATGGAAACGCAAACTAAATTTCAGGTTAACAAATGTATTTTATTGCATTGATATATTTTAATTTACGATCATCACTAAATATAAACTATTTCCGCCAGTTTAAATGACAAATGTTTTGGCTTCAAAACATTAAACAAAAATTTGCTACTGTTTGCACAGTTTATTTCATCAGGTCGTTACATATCATATATCGGATTGCAGAGGTCATCTTTAATGGCCCTCTAGAAAGGACACCTTCACACGTGCTATTCGAAATAACCCCCATTGCAATCCAAACATTGTTGCCAACGATTTGGCAGCTTCTCAAGCCCTCTCCGATAGAATCCCTGGTCACGGGACTCAAACTCCCGGAATGTTTGGGTTTAGGAATGTTTTACTCTGGAGAAAGTTGTCCAGGCTCAGGAAAAGATGGTAGTCGGTAGGGGAGAGGTCCGGATAGTACAGGGGGTGTGGAAGCACCTCGCAGCCTAGAGCCTGTAGCGCCTGCACAGTCGTTCGTGCAACGTGTGGACACGCGTTGTCATGCAGCAGAAGGACGCCTTTTGCGATGCACAAGTGCAGGTTGTTGCTGACACAGTTTTGTGTGCAGGGTTCTCCCTAGGCCCTTTTGAACGGGCACGCCGCCCGGCTAATTTTGGTGACCGCCCGGCTGAATACACGAAAAACTGCACACCATTGCATATTTTATTTGTTTTTAATTTTTGTCCGCCTGGCTATTTTATCTTTCCACCCACCTGATAAAATTTCCTGGGGAGGGCACTGGTGTGCATACAATGAAGTTCAGGTGACCGTCTCCCCCTGCTGCAGGATGCTGTAATGCAGTACACCACGGATGTTCCACCAAACTGTAACCATGACCGTTTCCTACTGTCCTATAGGAGCCACTACTCGTCGCAGATGACAATGCGATCAAGAATCCCTGCTTCTTCATGGCGCAAAAGCAATTCCATACACATATCCAACCGACACTGTTTTTGGTTTTCCGTTAAGTTCACGTGGGACCCATTTGTCCTGCTTTTTCAAGTTGCCGATAGTCCTAAGGTGTCTACTGACAGTCGCCGCTGATACAGCATGATCCCCTGCAAGGTCCCGAACAGCTTTTGACGGGTCCTCTTCCACAAATCGCTTCAGATCAGCGTCATTCAACACATTGGCCGGTCTGCCGCGTGGCTCATTTGCCAGGCTCGTCCTCCCCCCACCGCGGAATTTTCGGAACTAACATTGGTTTATGGTGCCTACACCAAATACCTTATTGATGTTTCGAGAGGCATTGGATGCAGTGTGATTCAACCTGAACTAGTAATGCATTATCACACGTAATTCGTATGAAGTCATGACCATCTTCGCAGACATGCAAATACCTTCAAGCAGCTGGTGCTGATAGGTTTATCTCTGGGAAAGTACCACTTTGTTATGGGTATTTGCTACTAAACATAGAAACCATGCTGAAGCACGGAACCCACCTCGAAATCCGACATTTGATAGGCCACGACCTGATAACTAGAGTATTTAATAAAATTTTAATGGGGTCTTAGTCAAAATTAAAAGCAATGGCCAATAATTACCCCCCCCCCTTTCTATTTGTGAATTTTCACCAAAAAAAAAAGAAAAAGTGGCTTCAAATCATAATCAGTTTTTTGGCCCCCCCCCCCCCTTCTCTAATTATGGTTGGCTTCCATTAAATGCTTCAACGAACAAAATTCCTCTTGAAGTAGCAGGATCTCAGAGTTTGTTTTTTGAAAAACTGATTTTCTTGAATGTAGTATTTAGAAATGAAAACTAGCTCTATGTTGCTCATCATTTCCAATCGAATGGGGCCATCTGACAACTTCAAAACGTGTAGTTTCATTTTGTCCGGTTCAGTTTTATCCGGATACCTCTTTAGTTACATAGCCATGCGCAAATGGATAGTGAGCTTAATTCCTACATTAATATGACAGGATCAATAGCAAAACAATTTTCAAGTTGAGTGGAGCAGAGCTGAGTAGTCGTGGTCGGAAGCCACTTATCTCTTCAACCAAAAATTATCCACTTTTTCCTAATTCATACGCAGAAAATTGATGAAATGATAAATTATTATCACTACCTGTATTTTTACAGCCAAATACTACATAAGAATGAGGCACAACGAATATGTGATTTACCATTCAGGAAGATTGGTCATAAATATCTACTCAGTAAGTGAGAAAATATCAGGAGACGTTATAGAGAGAGGGCTAATTTTTAATGCTGAGGTGTGGCGATAAAATTCATGTCAGCATAGTGAATTAGAGAAATAATTACATTAATTATTCATAAGCTTCCATTGTGTGATTTTTTAGTAAACAAACTAAAAGTTTCCAAATTCATTCAGTGACATTCATCAGGGGTCGGAGTGGTGAAAATAGAAATTTAAGGACCCAATTTTGTTTAAATTTCAGGACATTTTAGTGTTTTAAAAGCAATAAAAAAACCAGTTTAGAATGGTGTTAATTAAAAGCATCGTTACTGTATTTGCTTTTGTATTTGGTCATTCCATCGCCAATTCTGTTCGATTTTATTTTATTTTATTTTGATTTTAGATTCGAATAGAACATCTAAAAGTACCGTATTTATTCTACTATAATGCGAAAAATTTTAGCCTAAATGAACTTCAGGCTGATGAAGTTCAAATGAAACTAGCGTATAATATACATCACAATACATTAATATACAGTATATACAATGTACAGTTCATTATACAGTACAGTAATTGACTTTTTATTTTAACTTTCCGTCGCCAAAGGCCAATACGAAAAAAACTTCAAAACTGCGTCGATCTTATAATTTTAAAAATTAAACAGGTGGTGGCCTTACAGTATAACAGAGGGACAGCAGGAGTTCCAACTAGTTTCGCCATTTATTCCCGGCTTTGTCAAGGATATACACAGCAAGAGGCATGCAAGCCTTTATATACAGAACAGTGGTACAAATTATGCATATACATGAACCAATAGGATACAACTCCTGATGTCCCTCTGTTATACTGTAAGGCCACCACCTGTTTAATCAATAGGAACAGTATTATGATCCACCCTTCTACTTATAATTTTCCTACTTAAATTTTATTAAATTAATATTTATTATTGTTAACAGTAATCACTTACTAAAAATCTTTGGATATTAGTAATTGTCACTAAATAAAATAAGGAAATTAACTTCGATGGAGATTTAAACTGGCTCACTTCACATGCCGCCATTTTGAATAAATTAAAGAACACTGTCATTCTCCCCTTAATTTTCCCACTTAAATTTTATTAGATTATTATTATTAGATTATTATACATTTTTTATTGTTAACAGTAATCACTATAAAAAATGTTGGATATTTATAAATATCACTAAATAAAATAAGGAAACTAACTAAGAAGTTAGAAACACAGCTCACTTAACATGCCGCCATTCTGAATAAATTAACGAACATCTAAAAGGAAGGCCTGTGCCCTGAAAATTTATACATTATTATATCATAAAAAGGCATTGTTAATCCTATTTCTACCAATAATAAGCCCTAAATTATGACTACCCATGGTCATGTAACAATGTATAAATTTTCAGTGCATAGGCTTTCTTTCTAGGAAGTGTTGTCAGAGACTATCAATAAGCCATTCTCCCTCTTCCCTGCAATGGAACTTTATAAACGTTTTTCACTTTTCTGTATGGAACTCATGTTTTCCACTTTTTATGACCTGAAAAGCAGTGACTGGTAATAGCAATGGTAAAATGAAGAGTTTTTTTCCCCTTTCTTTTTTCTTTTTCTGATATATTCTTGCCTATTTTATTTCTCGCGACAAGTCAAAAATGGGGACAGCATGGTACAAGAGGACGAAATTTTTACTGTTTTTTTGGGGTCTAAAAGTGGAATCACATTATACAAGATGCGCATTATAGTAGAATAAATACGGTAAGTAAAAGTTATACATGGCCGTACCCAGGGAGTGGGGGGGAGCTAATGGGGCTGCGTCGCCCCCCCCCCCCCCTGAAATTGACCATCCTGCCAACTAATTCTGTTGCTTGGGGGATTCCCCAGCTAGAAAAAAAGGGCCACCTCCCTCCCTGAAATAAATTTCTGGGTACGGTCCTGAATAGGCCCGTATGTCCGGGAGCATGGCCAATATGACAGCTGAAGTTAATTATTTTGGCCGGCTCGAAGTGCCAAAATGTTTAACTTTAACAGCTATTTTAGCCATTTTCCCGAATGGACAGGACGCGTGTGCCCATTATAACTTTACTCACTTTTTGATCCTCTGTCCGAATTTGCAGTCAAAAAATATAACAAATTTCGAAAAAAATTGGCACCATCGACTTCACACAACCAGTAAAGATGTTAAACACGTTTTTCACAAGTTTGGAACTGGAAATAAAATGCACCCGCATGGAATGGAAAAATTCCTCATCATCCAAAACGAAGAACTTTAAGGTCACCCAGTCGGCACGGAAAGTGATGGTCACCATGTTTTGGGACAGTAAAGGCATCCTACTCGTGGAATTTCTGCTCCTGCTTCACAGTCAGCCATTCATAGGAAATGTCCAGATGCTTTGCGAGATGGAGTTCTTTTGTTGGATGACAGTGCTCGTCGACACAATGTCAATATCACAGTGGCTCACATACGCTCCCTAGGTTGGGAATGACCGAAACATTCACCCTATAGTCGGGATTTGGCACCATTCGACTTTTACTTCTTTGGCCCACTGAAATATCACCTGGCCACAGATTCCAGGATATGGAGAAGGTCTGTTTGAAGGTTTCCAGCTAGCTATGACACTAATCACAAACCTTTGCTGCTGGCTTTGAGGGACACATGAAACGCTGGAAGAAATGCCTAAATGTTCATGGAGATTACATTAAAAAATAAACCAAATTTCATCAGGTAACTATTTCAACTTTCATTTCTATAACAAATAATGGATGAGAACTGGAGCTAATTCTCCAAATATGTGTGTTGCAGAAGTTTTCCTTCCACTTTTTTTCCAATAATTTCATTTCTATGCCAATTTGCGACTTATATTGACTTGCCCTCGTAGTTCGGAATGTTACTATGTTACACAATGTTTAATAAAATTGGGAAAACTTCCTTAGAGCAAGTCATTCTAAACGCCGAGTAACATTTATATTTAAATTCAGAACTAGATTAAATTATCTAAGACATACATGTATTTAATTTCGTTGATAATTCAAAAATGCTTGTTTCTTTTTTTTTTTTTTTTCCATATAAAATATTAAATGAGTATATTAATTATTATTTAAACTTATCTACAGAAATTTGGGAAATATGGGTACCATTTAGACACCCGTAACATTTCCAACAGAAATGTAGATGGAATAACATTCCGATTGCTGTAATCAATCTTTCAAATCTATGGCACTTCTGTACATAGATGACGTTTATTTGCACGTGTTTGCAAAAGAATTTATTTATGAAACTATGGAAATAATCAGGATTTTCAGGATTAAATATATAAATTCAGGACGTTTAAGGATGGTAAAAAAAAAAAAAATTAAGGATTTTCAGGACAACTCCGACCCCTGCATTCATGTAACATCTCATTTTTTAAAATCATTCATTTGTGATTTCGCTTTAAAAGCTACACACATTTCAATAAATATTCCTTTACATGGAGTATGTTAAATTAAAATAAAATGGAATGTCTTCCTTTAGACATAAATGGAATTTAAAATTTCTTTTTTATTCTTTATCGGGAATTAGTCTGTCTCAATGAATATTTAGATATTTAAACTCAATTCACACAATGTAACGATTAATATTTCTCATTACAGTATTTTGCTGTATTAACGTACATTTAAATATTTTTTATTTATTTTGAGAAAATTTTTTCTTTTGCAATGGAGATCACAATGCCAATTCCTCAATTGAATCATATTGTAGAGAATATTCTTTTGTATAGAATTTTTGTATTTCATTAATAAATCTTATTCTTAAACCAAAAATAAAATTTTTTTAAACGAGCCAAGTCTATTCTTATGTTTGAGGTTCTTTTAAGTATCACCTCTTAAATTCTGTTCTATTCATTGCTTCCCCCTCTGAACAGATGGGTGTTCCTAACGCTCTCCCTTTGCATTTTAATAACCACAGGCTCAGCACGGTCTCTGCATTCATTTACTTAGGAATGACAATTACACGTGACCTTACGTGGAAACTTCACGTTGATCAGTTACTTACAAAATTAAATAAAAAATAAAAGGATAGGATTTATTTCCAGTCTACATTTTTTACCTAACAAAATTATTCTCCAACTATATTGTGCTTGGATACACTCTTATCTCTGTTACAGTATTCTGTTTTGGGGTTATTCTTCTCGTAATTTATCTCGTCTTTAAATTGCAGAAATGGTTCCTGTGGATCTATTATGGTTTGCCCAAAAATCACACTGTTCCCTCTAAATTGTATTTGTATTTTTTGCAAGTTTGTTTGTTCGTTTTCAAGTGTAGCAACTCTATCGGTTTCTATGACAATTGATATGTCTGCCAATATTATAAATCATAAGTATTATACAAGAACCAATGGTTCAATCATCCAGCCGTTAACTAAACGTAATTACCAGCGTTGTTGCTTGTCATATATAGGTATCAAATGTTGGGCTTCTTTACCGGCATATTTACAGTTGGAAAAAGACTTTGGGTTTTTTAATAAACATTTACAGTATTATTCTCGTTATCTCCCACCTGATTTTCGAATAAGAGTTCCTAACTGTGAGGATTAACTTCTCATTTACTGTCAAGTTCTTTGGGCTTTGTCTGTGTATATTTATCTTTATTTTGGCCCCAGTTTAGCATGTTCTTTATTGATCTCGTCGACTTCGATGTTTCCTTTAAGGTAATTGATTTTTTACGTTTTCTGTTATACTGTTATTTGCTGTTTTTGTATCTTTGGTGATCCGCAATGGCTTAATTTTTGGTTTCGACCATACTGGCTGTTGAGGGTTTACCTTACTTTATATTTACGACCGACCAACCAACCAACCAACCAACAAACAAACAAACAAATACAATAAATAATCATGTGTGACTGAAAATAATGACGTTATAATTTTAGAGTCATTTACTTCCAGTAAAGGTAGTTATACAGTCGAAAAAAGGTCACGTTTTCTAAAACACATTAACACCAGTTGTATTTGTTCTACACAATACCCTGATCATTTTGATGTATCACATGCCATGAGTAATTTGAATTTCAGATGGTGCAGGCCAATTTAGTAATGCAAACTGACGTATTCATAGCAACAGCATTTTACACATTTTTGGGCATAACTGAGGTAATTTTTGAACTAGGATTTTAATTTTGGTGTCTTTAGACATTTTTCAGGTCAGTGAATCCAATGGAATTACCACATTAAAGTATAAACACATTTTAATTTTGTAACTTACAATTATTACTATGATAATTCTGAAAAATATCAATCTCCATAAATATATATTCACCCCTACTTAAATAAACTATCAATAACATGACAATTGTTCAAAACAAAGGAAGAATTATGACTACATGTCTTCCATAAGCCTATTACTGTACATTACAAGGAATAATTTGCTCAGCCACTACTTTTAGGATCTCTGCTTTCTGAGGATAACGCCATCTTAACTGGCACGTCTCACCCTGTTTTAGCCAATGTTCCAAGTGTTCAATCTTGTACTGGAAGTGTTCTTCAATAATAATATTCTAAACAGATTCCCACATACCACCGCTTGTCACTATTCTCATTGTCCCATATTACTATGAAAGGCTCATTGATATTTGTAGAAACATCAGGAATGATAGCTGTGATTCCATCTCCATCAGTAACAGGATCATTTTCTTTAGGCTCGTGGTGCATCAAATCCTCAACATATCTTCTTCAGGGATTTGGAGAATGTCATTTCCTTTATTATTTGTCACTAATATGGTTAGATTCATTTTTAGGTCAGCAACTTCCATTTGATTTACTGTCTACAGTAAGGACAGACATGCAGATCATGAGGCGATGTATGGCAGCAAAAGCGCAATTCTGTCCCGAGTATGTGCTTGATCTTGTTCTCGCACAAAGTTAGCTTGAAAGCATTGCTAAAGATCTTCCATTGTTGTAAATAGACCATTCCAAGATTTACATTTTTGTAGAAGCATATTCCCTGTTTCAACAGACTTTTGAGCAGCCTCTAAACATTTCTGAAGTTTCTCATCACTCAACTTGTTTTGTTTTATAAGCCATTTCTTTTCACGTTCATCCAATATTGGAGCAAGATTTTCTGTTGTTTTGGATATGGATTGTGTACTGGATTTGAACAGTCATATCATCTCGGTTTCCCTTTCTCGTAAATTTATAGTTGGAACATGCAGCTGAGTGAGCTGCCAGTTTATCAAATTTGGCTAAATCTCTTTCACAATCCAAATTATTTGTTGGTAATCCAGTAAGTAATCCTTCATCCAATGTGTGGAGTCGAGTTGCTCTTAAAATATTGTCTGGGGCTACAGAAAATCCATATTCCCTTCCTTATTGCAAGCAAAACTTATTTAAGAGAAGCATCTCAATAGATGAACAATCTTGATCAGGCTGAAATGATCTAGTAGTGATCTAGGAATTAGACTCCAAATATGCATGCAGTTTTCACTTGTTCATTGTCACTGAAATGGAGGCTGCCGATGATCTCCTTTAGGCCCGCCGCAAATAAAAATTAGGAGCGACCCGGTCGCCAGCGACGGCTCGTCGCTCCTTGCTGCCTGCAGTGGGGGGCTCGTCAAGGTCACACTGCTGACGTCAGTTGTCGCTCTTTGTCGTTTGTCGCCAGCTCGTCACGCCGCAAATAAAAATTAGGAGCGACCCGGTCGCTTATGATAGCTGGAATTATTAATATCCCAGAGAACAGTGTTTACTGCAATTAAACATGTATATTATTCGTATGTTTAATGAATATATCTTTGAACTTTCATTAAGTATAATGTTTTTTACACAATTCAAATATATTAACACGTGATACACATAGATCAAACAAAGAAAAATGGTTATCAAACAAGAATAAATAAAACAATTGGTTATTATTTTTAGGAAAATGCATTTACGTGGTCAAATTGGAATTAAATTCTTTTAAAATAAAGATTTAAAAATGTAATAAAATTGAAGCCTTCCAGTAGATGGTTATAAAAAATTTAAATGGCTTAATAAAGTCAAAACCATATAGTGCTGACATATGGCATCAAAGCTATTATAAAATTTCTACTACTTGCCCTCATCTATTATTGATAATATATTTTTTAATAGCACGTGAATATATAGCATAATTATTTTTCAGCACGTGCAATGAAAAATAAAAAAAATAATTAATTCTTTTTTTTTTAATTGTATAAAATTTTTAAAAACTTCTACAGAAATCTATTATTATTATTATTATTATCATCACAAATAATGGAACAATGGAATGTCAACATGTTTCATATACAGTGTCTGCATAATCATTATTGATAAAATATATCATGTATCATTACTATATAAAAACATCGAACCCTTATTATATTACAATATCATATTATAAAAAACCCGTATTGTAAGCATTCACTAATGAAAAATATTACTATATCAGGAATGGATGAGGGAAAATTGCCCTCATCCATTCCTGATAATAAAATTTTTCTATAGCACGTGAATATATAGCATAGCATAATTATTTCTCAGCACGTTCAGTTAAAAATAAAAAAACAAAATTAATTTTTTTAATTGTATAAAATTTTTAAAAACTTCTATAAAAATCTATTATTATTATTATTATTATTATTATTATTATTATTATTATTATCACAAAAAAGGAACAATGGAATGTCAACATGTTTCATATCCAGTGTCGGCATAATCATTAATATTTCATAGCATAATTTTTTCTCAGCACATGCTGCGTAGAAAAAAAATATTAAATTCTTATTTTATTAAATTCTATAAAAATCGATGATTGTGGCCTCCAATTCTATTGTCCACTGTATTTTTTCACAGGATGAAGGGCTTTTGTTTTTTGCGGATGCCATTGAGGATGATAGTGGATGTGGATATGGATACGTGTTGTCGCTGGTCGCTTCCAATTGAATTCAGCTCAATAGAGGCGACGTTGCCTGAAAACCAGTTTTTTCCCGTCGCCGCGACGAAGGGCAAAAACTAGGTCACGCTCGGGCGACAAGGAGCGACGCCGACGCATGCGCAGTACCCATGGTGCGACCGATGTCGCCGCGACGAAGACTGCAACGGAGACACATGGAATGTTGATGCGTACGGGAAGAAAGCAGAGATGAGGAAAAAAAAAAAAAATAAAAAAAAAAAACAGTCTGCAAAAATCGAAGGTGAAAACACTGTTGATCGCCTCATCGACAACAACAGCATCATCCACAAGCAATTTGTTCTTGCAGGTCAAACCATTAATGCTGCATTTTCCAGTCCTGTGCAACTCTGGCCTAACCCGTACACCTACAGCAACATTCCATGTGTCTCCGTTGCAGTCTTCCCCAATTTGTAGCAGAACTTGATGTTTACACGTTGCTCCATTGCACTGTGACACTTCCTCTCACGCTGACTACGTTCAACTGGTCGCAGTGTTTACACTGCCAGTCACATGCATTGCATGCTGTGTATAGATTCTCCATAAATCTCTCTGAAAACATTACTCATGGTTACTTTCTTTCGAGTAACTGGCCACAAAACTCATGACGATGTAATAGTGCGAGTTGTGATATATTTGTGATATTAACTGACACTCCCATTTAAACGCAATCCAGCTGTTATTTTGACCACCAGATGGCAAAACATCAAAGTCTGCTCTAAATAATCAGATACACATGGACAACAGAATTCAACATAGAATTCAACTAGTTATAAACTAAATTTGTTATCTTAAATAAACGATTCAAAATGCAGGGTGAGTACGCTTTGTGAAAAATAAAATTCAAGGACTTGCAAGACTTTTCCAGGAAAAATGATAAAATTCAAGGACTATAGTCACACATTAATAGTAAATGAAAACACATTTTAATAACATTATATAATGATATTTAATGAAACATTCCAATTTTTTCATTACAAAATCCTAGGTAAAAAAAAAAAAAAAAAAATAGTAAATTTAAAATTGTTTTATTCACAAATGTATATGTTCATAAAGGGAAAAAAAATGTAGGCTACCTTCAGTTAGTCATTTTTAGTAAATCATATTGAGTTATTTCACGATCCAATTCTTTTTTTAATCCCATTTTCTCATCTGCCGATTTTCTGAAGCTATTGGATTTGACAATAAAATCAAAATTACTTTCGGTTTCTGCCCTTTGTGCCATTTCATCCGCAGATTTTAATAATACTGCCACATCTTTTTCAATACTTTTTTTTTTTTCTTTTTCATTTGATCTAAATCATCTTGGATTGCCTTTCTTTTTTTGACTACTGAAACATGTGTTTTCTCTTTTGATTTCATTTGTAAATAAGCCATATATTTTTGTCTGGCACTTCCAACACTTAATAGGAGGGATTTGGAGAGATTAACATTTTCAATCCCACCAACATATGAAATGTGATCATATATACCGTAAATATTCTACTATAACGCGAATTTTTTTGGCCTAAAAAAGCATCTAAATTTGCTTGGTCGCGTTATACTAGAGGATAAAAATCAGCCCTCCGACGACTGCGGCCGATCGTCGATAATAACAAAATCGATAATAACATCGTTAACAACATCGATAATAACTTCTCCCAAACATTGATAAATAGGCCTACTTCCAAACTGCCTCGAACCAAAGCCTACAAGAAAATATTATGTAGTGAAAATATTAAACTGAATAAAGATTACTTGTCTTTTTA
>JAHWFO010026798.1:832673-849943 GCA_023313115.1 Rhysida immarginata | reverse complement strand
TGTCGAAGTCGCTTTCTGTGCTGATGACATTCAGACGAATTTGCCGTATATTATACATTAATTACATTGCATATAATGTCCAGTTCATTATACAATGTATTAATTCACTTTTTATTTGAATTACTCGTCGCCAACATCGAACAACATCGATTTTTTTATGTATAAGTTCGTACATTTTATTTCTCGCGAGGAGTCAAAAATGGGGGTCGCGTTATACAAGAGGATAGGATTTTTGCCGATTTTTTGGGCCGAAAAAGTGGAGTCGCGTTATACAAGAAGTCGCGTTATAGTAGAATATTTACGGTAATCCTTTGAGATGTAATAGAATTTTCCTGCATATTTTCAATAATAAGTTCCTTATTTATCGAATAACCTCTTTCCACAGATGCTTGTCCATGTGATAAAAGTAATAGAGACTGAATAATATTCCACAACTGTTTGAAGGATGGATTTGAAGACATATATTCATTAAACAATACATCAATTCTTGATGCCTCTTCAGTTGAATCAAAATTTATGAAACCCAAGCTTATTTTTGCTACATCAGTTACAAATTCTTGGAATTGCCATAACACTGTCACACTCTTCAGGCTGGAGGCGAGGTGCATCTACAAGAAGTGTTAAAATTGATTGGAAATTTTTCACACATGAATGTCCATCTGTGGCCATTAATTGGGGGTCTAAACATTTCAGATGACGAACAAGAGAATACTGCATGGGGTTTTTAACTAGTAGTTTTGAAAGTAGTTCTTGTAAAAATGTTCTGCATTGTATTCAGAATTCCATAACTTGCCGCTCACTAACATTCTTTGATATCAAACTCTTTGTTATTGTTTCTGCTTGAAAACCAATATCAATTCTTTTGTAATGGCAACACACATTGCTATCATTGAAATCTAAGCTGTATAATTGAAGATGCTTTATCCATTACAGTCTTCTTAATAAAGCGATTCATTAAACTTCTAATAATTTTCTCCATATCCTTGCCCAGAAATGGAAGCAAAGGTTTATCTGCCTGATATCCTTTTAAAAATGGCAATAGCTGTTTAGCAACTGAATTAAAAAAGTGCAACTTCGGTATGGTAAAAGGATCTTGTAAGAATTTGTGTATTACATCAAAGGAAGCAGTGCTAGGATTTTTAAATACTTTTCTGCTAATTTCATTATCGTATTTTTCAAAATATGACCAAAGTTCAATAGCTCTCACAAGCAGGTGAGTTTTCCAGCCATCTGTGTGGACAAAATTTGAGTGGCATTTTTGGTGCACCTATTTTATCTACAAAATCTTCTCTTCTTGCAGGAGAATCTTTGAATAATCTGTACATGCTTGAAGTACATAAGAAGTTTTTCAATTCCCCATCCACTAGCCATGGATCCATGTCTAAATGAATTGTTCATTATATGGAGGCCACAACTACCAACATTTAAAAGTGACACATTAAAATCAGAAGAAATCGAAGCTTGAAACGAATCAAAAAATTTCCAGTTCACATTCGGCCCATCCATTGAAAATTGAAGAATATTTTTTGTTGGCAGGCATTCAATACATTGTCGAAATAGTTCCATCATTTTATCTGCTGTTGCATGTCCCAGGAAGACTGAACTAAAATATCTTGTTTGGATTTTACCATCTTCCCATAATCTAACGTGAACATCCATTTGTTTTGTTTGAGTAAATTTGTTTAAACTCTCTTCAAATAAAATTACTGACAAGAAGGGATTTAAAATAAGGAGCCAAGCCAAAGCAAGAGATGTAGGCACATTTTTTTTCTCCGCAGGAGAAATTTTCTGCTATCACACTGTCCGGAAACATGAGTTTAAATAATAAATCATTACCAGCACATGAATGATAGGAACAATGACTTTAACTACCTTTAATGCCCAAGGTGTTTCGGCTTTGATCGTCGCATTTTTCTCCCGAGGAATTCGCAACGTTGAAGATGAGACGGAAGTTGTCGACATATCTTTACTAGATTTATCCACTAGCAGCTGATCAAGCGTATTGTTTTTATCACGTTTTTCGAAGAGCGAACGATGTTTTTTACCTTTTTTATGGCTCTTTAATGCAGATCTACTGGAAATATCCACGTTCTTCAAGCATAAAATACATTTTGCAATATGACGATTATTAATATCTTTTGATATCCAACTTGCATAGACAGGATTTTAAGTCAAAGTTCGTTGAATAAACGTTTACCCATATTTCAAATGAAAAATTTGTTTTATTAGCGTGCCTTGAATTATAAGTGAATCCAGCAAACAGAAAACGAAAGTAAAACAGAAGCGTTAGTGACTAAAGTATTGATATGGCACATAAGTACTTTTAGGAAGATTAATACAATTAATCGTCCTAGCTTTTATATCCCAGACTAATCCCATACTGAATGCTGGGATCGCCACCTAGCTGCTACCACTGAATTGCACACAATACTTCTGGTGCTAGTCATGAATATTTATGCATGTTGATATAAGTCCTTTGGAAAATTAACGATTCAAATGCAAGGGAGTTTTTTCCCGCTGATTGAATTTTGGATGAATAGACATATTGGTAATGTTTCTAATGCAGTAGCAGTTAGACTATTTATTAAAATATAGGAGGATACAAAATATAGGAAGTTTTTGAATGATTTCTTCATAATATAGGAAATATAAGAAATAAAGGAGAACTTCGAGGCCTGTTTAAACAATATACATTGCATTAATTTGCTTTTTTTCTCAATTTCCCATCCACTTTTCCATCACCAAAAGTTAACTAGGAAGAGGGGAAATTGAAGTTAAAGTTAACGAACTTAGATCTCAAAACGAAAACTAGCATATAATACTTAAAATACTGGCATATTACAATATATTATGTAGTATATAAGATACATAGCACATTAATTCACTTTTTTTCTCAATTTTTCGTCCCCAAAAGCTAATGCAAAAGTCAATAAGACGACAACCTCTTGTCCACAACTGGATTTTATTCCGCATATACGTATTTCGAACTCTTTGAGTTCATTATTCAATGCCAAGTAAGTATTTGGTGAAGTTAACAACATTTAAAGAAGAAAAGCGGTCACCATTCGACCAATAGAAAACACTGTGAAGCAGTGACTAATGGTAAAAATGGGACACCTCTTTTTACAAAAAACGCGGACCTAGGAGAAATACTCCCAGGGAACCACGTTGGAGTAAATACAATAAAAAAGTACAAACATAAAATCGATTAAATTGCAATTAGAATCTAAGAAATCGATTAAATTACAATTGGACCAAAGACTCAAAAATTATTTTAATAACAAATAGCCATACAAACTAAGAAATAAATAACCATATTAATCATTAATAAGAAAGAAAAGGACAAAGAAAATTATCGTGACGTTTTAATCAGTTGTATTAACGTAGAATCTCCGATCGGGCCTGCGTCTCCATTCAACAGTGTGTTCGGATCCTTCTTTGCAATTTCCAGTGTTTCATACGCGTCTAGTGCATTTCTGTTACTAACATGTCTTAACAGTTTGCAATCCTTTAACAGAATGTCGTGTCCCGTCTCTAACATGTGTCTAGCGACTGCTGAACTATATGGGCGTCCAAACCTGGCGTGGGCCGTGTGTTCCTTAAACCTCGTTGTCACATTCCTGCATGTGGCTCCTCGGTAAATTTTCGGACATTTGCCACAAGCAAATTTTCTATTGGTCGAATGGTGACTGCTTTTCTTCTTTAAATGTTAACTTCACCAAATACTTACTTGGCATTGAATAATGAACTCAAAGAGTTCGAAATACGTATATGCGGAATAAAATCCAGTTGTGGACAAGAGGTTGTCGTCTTATTAACTATGTCGTTATCCACAGTAATTGAAGAATTCTCAAAAACAAAATGGCGACGCCATTGGGGAAATAAAAAATCACTGTGATCACGTTTTATTTATTATTATTTCTCTTGCTGCCGTTTATTGATATAGGCATGACTTTAAATAATTTGTAACAATAAAGGTGCATTTTCCCATAGCTCGCTTTTTGCGTGAAGCTTGAAGCTTTTAAGAGTTTTGAGTGTGATTTTTCAAGCTCAAGCTATCCAAAACACCAAGCTTATATGTGCTAGTTGCGTGAAGCAAGAGGATTTTCAAACTGCTTTTTGCTTCAAGCGTACATCTAGCTCAGTTTGATTTTAAAGAACTTGCTGCTTGGAAATGACCAAGGCACATGCCCATTACACACCTTTCCCTGATGACTGCAATGGATGCATACATAGAGTCGCTATTACAGTGTGGGAGAAAAGGGAAGGAAGAATTCCACGATTTGTATTAGTTTCTTTTTTCTCCATGGTATTCATGATTTGTTTGAAGAATATCTTATTATTATTTCTTCTTTGAGTATTATAGTATGGTTTTAAAAATTTTTATTAATTATTTATTTCTTTTATTTTAATTACTTTATTTATTTATTATTTTATTAATTTATTTAATTTTTATTTATTATTAATTTGTTTATTTATTATTTTATTAATTTATTTAATTTTTATTTATTATTAATTTGTTTATTTATTTATTTTATTACATTTGATTGAGTTTATTTTATATCAGCTTTAATTTGTTATTTTATATTTCTTTTTAATTTATTTTCATTTTATTTTATTTTAATTTATTTTATTCATTTATTATACAGAATCGAGTCACTGAATTATGACCGCTACGTAGGTATATGTAAATACGGTTGTGCTCATTCACAGAGGGTGGGCTAGTGCGGATAAACCTGCCCGTTGGAAGCTATATAAAGGTGATTTCAGAGGAACACTTTCGTACAGCAATAGTCGCAGTCATGGGTAAAGTATGCGACCTAACAGGCCTTGAAAATGATATGCTCATCGGGTACCGTGCAAAAGGCAGCAGCATTTCGGAAACTGCAGCTTTCGTGAACTGTTCATGTAGTGCCGTAGTGAAGGTGTACAATGAGTGGAAGAATGGGCAAGATGTTCATTCCAGGCGTACAAACTGTAGAGGACTACGGGCCGTTAATGAACGGGATGAGCAGCGCTTGCAACGGCTGATTACATGACCATCATGAGAGCCCAAATGAATGAGGAATGCATCAGGAAGCTATCGAAAACAACTGTGCAATGCACAGTGTTGCGTCTTAGCCTTCGCAGCAGACGTCTGGTTCCAACACCCATGTTGACAAGTGTGCATCGCAAGAAACGACGTGCATTGGCATTGCAGTACAAACATTGAATTTTAGACCAGTGGAAAAAGGTGGCATTTTCTGATGAGTCGAGTTTTCTACTGCATCGTATCGATGGGTGCTGGCGTATCCGCCGGGAGACATATGAATATAAACTTCCCGAAACCATTGTTGGGCGGCAACAATCTGGAGGAGGCCATGTAATGGTCTGGGGCATGTATTCTGGCATGTTTTGGGTCCATTACTTCCTGGAAGGTACCGTCAATAGCTATGCATATTTATCCATTTTTGCCGACCAGGTGCATCCCTACATGGCAATTGCGCATCCTGCGAATGATGCCATCTCTCAACAGGATAATGCCACATGCCACGTGGCCAAATTTTGCCGTGCATAGTTCGAGAAGCATGAGGATGAGTTCCACTTACTACCCCGGCCTCCAAACACACAGATCTTAATTCTTGCGAGGATATGTGGGAACATCTGGATCGACACGTCAGGCTACGAGACCCTCCACCACGGAATCCTCACGAGTCACGTGATGCTCTACTGTTCATATGGGCAGATACCTGTTGCCACCTTCCAAGCACTCATTGATCCAAGCCCCGTCGCCTAGCTGCAGTTTTGGCTGCAAAATGAGGCTATTCGGGTTATTAGGTAGGTGGTCATAATTCAGTGACTCGACCCTGGGCATAATATTCATTAATTTAATTTTATTCCATTACATTTTTATCCCCTGAGTGGATGCCCCCTTACCGTGGGTCAGGGGTTTGGGTGCTTCAGGGATTCTGTGAGCTATGCTGGTTGTAGCACGGCTACCTTAGGGTCACCCTTACCAGAAAGGTCATGGTTGAGAAGTGAGACGAAGAGTATCCAAACAAAAATATCTCATGATGTTGACAAATAAGAGAATTTATACTGCATCGGGTGTGGCGCAGGTTAAAGTCACCCGCGTTCGGGAGTTAGGCAGAGGCTCTCGTTCGAAAAATAGTCGACAGTCTCCTGGCTGTTATCTCGGAGCAATGCCTCCGAGAAGCCCCACCAGTGCACTCGCTATGCGCTTGGGGAAACGGTCGGGGGCAGCGCATGCCTTTACCCAGGAGGAGAAACTGGTAAAGCGACAACGGGATCGGGTGCTGTCAATCGGCACTTGGAACGTATTCTCCATGACAGGAAAGGAATCAGAGTTAGTGGAGGAAGCCAAACGGTATCGACTGGATATCATAGGTATTACCTCTACGAAACGTCCGGGTTCTGGAACTGTGGACTTAGAAGGAGGGTGGAAGCTTTTCTACTCTGGTGTCAACCCTAACATGACTGCCCAGGCGGGAGTGGGGATACTCACAAGTCCCCGGCTGGCAGATTATGTTGCAGATTGGACCCCCTTAGGTGGAAGACTGTGTCTCCTGAGGCTTCAGATAGGGAAACGGTCTCTCTCTCTATTCGTTGCATATGCTCCGAATGCAGTCACAGAGTACCCACTTTTTCTAGATGAAGTTGATGCTGCTCTTAGCAGGAGAGGGAGTGCAGATTCTGTCATCCTGATGGGCGACTTCAATGCACACGTAGGGGCTGATGACCAAACGTGGAGGGGCGTGATTGGGAGGAATGGTGACCCCGATTTAAATGCGAATGGGAGGTGCTTGTTGGATCTCTGTTGCAACAATGGACTTTCCATCACAAACACCTTCTTCCAGCACAGGGATGTCCATAAGTATACCTGGTACAAGGATGCAATGGACCAGAAGTCACTGATTGATTTTGTAATTGTTTCAGCTGACTTATTCCGATCAGTGTTGGATACTCGTGTGAGAAGAGGGGCAGAACTATCAACTGATCACCACCTTGTTGTCTGCACTTTGCGGTTCTCTGAATCCATGCCAACCAAGCGAAATACTAGGTTCAGACAAACTTGGCGCATCAAATGGGAGGCACTGGAGGATAGAGCTGTGAGGAAGACCTTTACAGATAGCATCTCTTCAAGTTTCAAAGAACTACCCAGTGATCGTGGTACTGTTGAAGAGGAGTGGCAGTTGTTTAAAACTGCTGTGATTTCTTCGGCTGCTTTGTGCTGTGGTCGTAAGCAGCTGAGTGTGGCGCAGGGCGGTGAGAAAAGGACTGCATGGTGGAACGGTGAAGTCCAAGAAGCTGTCAAGGCAAAGAAGGAAGCTTATTTGCTATGGCTTGCAAATAAGTCAACTTCGAGTCGAGTGCGGTACACTGAGGCGCGAAAAGCAGCAGCAAAGAGAGTATCAACAGCTAAAGCCAAGGCCTGGGAGAAGTTCGGGGAGAAATTGGAGGCAGACTATGGTTCGGCAAACAAGGTGTTCTGGCAGACCGTGCGCCGCCTCCGTGGAAAGAAGTCTCTTTCATCACAAACTATTAAGAGTTCAGATGGGAGGCTTCTGAAAACGGAGGAGAGCGTATTGCATAGGTGGAAGGAATACTTTGCATCTCTTCTTAATCCGGTGACAACAACAACTGAGGCATACGAGGTGCACCTTGGAGCGGAGAATAGTCACGGTAGTATCACTGAAACAGAAGTCAGATGGGCAATTAAGTCCCTGAAGACTGGCAAAGCTGCAGGTGATGATGAAATCCGGTCCGAGATGTTAAAGGCCTTAAATCAGGATGGTATCCTGTGGCTGACTCGAGTGTGTCAGGTTGCTTGGATATCTGGACAGGCCCCTAAGCAATGGCAGACAGGAACTGTGATCCCTATCTTCAAAAAGGGAGATCAGAGAGATTGCAACAACTATCGAGGCATCTCTTTGCTCAGCATTCCTGGGAAAGTGTACGCTAAGTGTCTGGAGAAGAGAAGTCGGGAAATAGTCGACTCCAAACTGTCAGGGGAGCAGTGTGGTTTCCGACCTGGCCGAAGCACGACGGATCACATCTTTGCTCTAAGGCAAATCTTTGAGAAATCCTGGGAGTATGCAAAAGAGGTCTACGCTTGCTTTTGTGGACCTCGAAAAAGCATATGACAGGGTTCCTCGGGAGAAGCTCTGGCAAGTGTTGCAAGAGTATGGAGTGGATGGGCAATTACTGGTTGCTATCATGTCTCTGTACGAAAGCTCTGAGGTGTGTCCGGATAAATGGCATTAAGTCAAGACCGTTCACCGTGGGTGTTGGACTCCGCCAAGGGTGCGTACTGTCGCCCATCTTGTTCATTATCTTTATGGACTGGATAGACAGGGGCAGCCGAGGCGATGAGCGTGTTTGTGTGGGCGACTGCCTGGTGGAGAGGTTGCTCTTTGCGGACGACCTTGTCCTGCTTGGGTGTTCTCGCACGAACCTTCAGCATGCACTAGACCGGTTTGCAGCCAAATGTGAAGAAGCTGTGATGAAGATCAGTGTGGCTAAAACCGAAGTTCTGGTTCTTTCAAGACAGCCTGCTCAGTGCGCTCTCCATGTTAGGGGAGCCTTATTGAGACAGGTGGAGAAGTTCAAGTATCTGGGGATTGCATTCACGAGTGATGGACGGCAGGAGAAAGAATTGGATGCTCGGATCGGTGCAGCAAGCTGTG
Organism: Rhysida immarginata; assembly: GCA_023313115.1. Taxonomy (NCBI): domain Eukaryota; kingdom Metazoa; phylum Arthropoda; class Chilopoda; order Scolopendromorpha; family Scolopendridae; genus Rhysida; species Rhysida immarginata. The sequence goes on along the minus strand of JAHWFO010026798.1, from coordinate 841,256 downwards.
TCAGACGTGAACTGTGGCGATCCGTGGTAACGAAACGAGAGCTGGGTAACAAAGCCAAGCTCTCCGTCTTCAAATCTATCTTTGTCCCCATTCTCACCTATGGTCATGAGGCTTGGGTAATGACCGAAAGAGTGCGATCGCGGGTACAAGCGGCCGAAATGAGATTCCTGAGAGGTGTGGCAGGTGTTACCCTACTAGATAGAGTGTACAGCAGCACAATAAGGGAATCTTTAGGTGTTGAGCCGCTACTTCTCCGCATTGAGAGATCTCAGTTGCGCTGGTATGGCCACGTGATACGGATGCTGCAAACTAGTCTTCCTAGGCAGTTGTTATTTTCCAAGCCGGTGGGTAAGAGACCAAGGGGTCGGCCTAGAACCAGGTGGCTAGACTACATGGAGAATCTGGGTTCGAGTCGCTTGGATATTACCAGGGAGGACATGCGCCTGATGGCGGAAGATCGCGATCGCTGGAGATCCTCCATAGGGTTGCTGCCCCCGCGACCCTAACGGATAAGCGGGTTTGAAAAGTAAGTAAGTAAGTACATTTTTATTGAATTTATTATATTTATTTATTTGCTATTTTACTAGTCTTTTTATTAATTTGTGTATTATTTTAATTTATTTATTACTTAAGTTTATTTATTTAATTAATAAGTCTGTTTATTTAAATTAGTTGGTTTTGTTTTATTTATTATTCCATTTTTTGTAGCATCATCAAAAATAAAAATAAATATCACATTTTGCTAAACTGGAAATATTTTATCCTCTTTTACAAAATACTTTTTAGATTAATTATCAATAGCTTCTTAAAATTAAACTCCTTTTCTATAACAACTAACGTTTTCGTGCACTGAAGGCACCATGTTTTTTGGAATTCCCGCCTGGGATTTCTCACGAGAAACATTAGCTATGGGATACCTTCAATGCCAGCTTTGCTTTAAAAGCTTGAATCAACTGCTAGCGAGTAGAATTTGCTTCAAAGTTCAATCTTCGCTTTAAAGCTCTAGCAAGCTATGGGAACGCACCTTAAAGGTGAAAAGTGAAATAAATTTTCGATCAGTAACATTTTTAACAGCCACTATGTTCTATCTCCTAAAATTGTCCAAAATCGTTTTCTAAAGTTGAAATGAATATTTCTTACAGTACTTAATGCATGAATACATGATGTGTACTCTAATAATTTCAAAAAATGAACATACAATAAAGTACACAATGTATCAGAACTATCATTTTTGTCTTCTTAAAAATTAAATAACCTTTTATTATTTAATTATAAGCTATTTTTATTGTAAAACTTTTATAATAAACCACCATCTGTACTGTATTAAGGAACTTTTTGAAGAATCAGGCGATAATGAATTAGATTTACTGTTTTCTAATAAGTAATAAAGTTCTAATAAGTTTCTAATGAGTTCCTCTTTTTGTTCTAATCAATATTCATTCGGGGGCCCCCCCCCCCACCTGTTCCCCTTGAGCTGTTATTTGGACCTAAAGACAGGACACCAATTATGAAACGCCCTGTATGAGTTTTGTTTTTATTGCAAAACGGACTTTACTTTACGAATAACCCTCGTATATATAATTAATTACCTGATGTTGGCTTTAGAAGGTCCAATAATTTAGTTGCTCCTCCAGCATGCCAATTTCTTACATTAATGTGATTAACACATTTTTATTTGCCTCAGAGTTCGAAATAACTTTAAATGTTGATTAATTTTCTTTTTATGGCAGTTAAGCAGTTAACATGTTCTTTTGTGAAAGATTTTTGTCACATTAGTTCTAATTCAACAGCAAAAGCATGAACTGCTATATTTTGCTTTGTACACTCTAACCAGTTTAATACAAAATCATACGGAACCAAAAATCTTTTCGCAATATCAGAGAAAGACAAAAAATAGACAATTTTTATCTTTCATTGTTATTCTGTGTTCTGGACAAAATCAGTTATTACGGTTTGCTTGCTCTTAACAATTAATTTTTTGCTTACATAATCGTTCCATTAATAAAAGTAATTTAGCAATTAATCCAAAGCATCATCTTGGGATAAGAAAAACTATCTTAATTCATTCAATGCGGTATGAACACGCATCCTTTAAGAAAATACACAAAAAAAAAAAAAAAAAAAAAAAAAGTTGTAAGCATGCTCAATTTCTTAGGAAAATTTTTATTTGCGTGCCTCGATTAGATTTACATGTATTAATGCATGGCTGAAATGGAGTAGACGAAAGTATCAATCTACAAAAGTTTTGGCCATCGAATTTTCGATGCTTTTGCACCATCTGTTTCATTTCGATTTGCTTAAACTCTTTGGAAATCATTATCTATTGATATTGAATAAGTGTTTATGTTGTGATGTCAGTGGTTGTATTTATATCAGTTTGTTGTTGCCATAATTTTCATTATATATATATATATATATATATTTTTTTTTTTTTTAGTAATCCAAAGGTTTTTTTTTGTTTAGTATTTTATAATGAGTATTACTTTATTAATAATTTCGTGTTTGCAATAATAAGATTCAATTCCTTTTAGCGAACCTTTAAGATTGACCGCCAACAATAAGTTTCCTTAATGGGTTAGCATTGTTGAGAGAGAAGAGATTCTCAGAATCTCTGTGATGTTAACTCATTAGGAGATTGTTGCGTTTTTAAAGTTTTTTTTCTTTGTGGAATAAATGTAAATAAGAAAGAATAAGAGATAACTTCCGTTTTTTGAGTAGGATGGTCACGTTTAAGAGAGTAGCTAAAAACATGGCAGATAAGCCTATTTTAGCGATCTCAATTTTAAGTTATGGCTTTAATGATCACTCAACTCGTTAAAACAAAAATTAAGTACAGTGATATCATTCCCATAACGAAATATACGGTTTGATGGCAAATGGAACCAGTCTTTGTTGTTTTCAAGTGCAACTTTGATCTTCTAAAATATGCTAACGATGTTTGGTCCAGTGTTCTATGTTAACAATAATCAATCTTTCCCCATGAGTATTGCAGTGAAACTAGAATAGCTAACTACTGACTTCATGGGGAGTTTTAGAAGAAAAGATTGGCGAGTGTTGCATTGTTTATTTTGACGGGACCCCGGGAATATTGTCGAAGAAAATTCGTTCATTCGAACAATCGAACTAGCGATTTTTAATCCCGATTAGGAGAATGCAGAAGCATATCTGAGGAATGACAGACACTAAGAATGGTGATCAGTTTTTAACTGAATTTAAGAGAAGTGTTCCTTATGGAATCACATTTTATTTAGAATGTTAGTTATACTTAACTAGCTAGTAAAATGTTTTATGAGTGTGAGGTGGCACAACAGTTCCGCTGTTAATAGTTAATATGGTGGAGTATAATTTGGGTAGTATTTTGTCGCTTTAAGCACTGGTGGCTCCACATTGAGTATTAATTATAGAAATGGTGATTATTGGGCTATGCTTGACAGTGAAGGGTTAATGTGGCCTCCCTTCTAATTGTTAAAAAAAAAAAAAAAAAAAAAAAAAAAAAAAAAAAAAAAAAAAGGTGCACCCGACGTTTTCCTGTACGTCGACGGTAATATAATACGTCATAGTGGAACACACTCACATTCTGTTAACTGACTCTGGGGCACCAGTGATAGGTATGCACCTGGTGATGACAATCTCAAATTTTTATAAGCGAACCTTGTAAAGCCACAGGCAGGTTAGTAGTGAGAGAACACTGCCAAGGGGACGAAGTATGTTATGGTTAAGGAAAGGTTGCAGATTACTTTAGTAGGGGCCCCTAATAAATACAATTTACTGATTTTCGAATAATTTGTTGTAGCAAATTAGAAAATGACGAATAAATAATGGCAAATAAAACTCTAGGTTATTAAAATGAATAAATGTGTCGCGACTAAATCCTTGAGAGGTCCCAAGAACCCGTGATTGTGTCAGGTTACATTTTGGAACCTCATAATAATAGAACCTCTCCACCTCACCTTGGCACGTCACATTTTGGCGCCCGACGTGGGGCCTGTAATTACGCATGCTGAAGAGATTTCGGTGACACATTTTGGACATTTGGGGGGTCAGTGAGTTGTTTTGGCGAGTAAAGGGTTATATTTGTCTTTTGGGAAATAATTTTAAGAATAGAGATGCCGGGAAACGAAGGGCCGGGAGATGAGGGTGATATTGCTGTAGTGGTGAGAACACCTGAATTCGCTGGGTATACTGCTGCTATTCCTAGCTTTACGGGAGAGGATGGCGGTGTTACTGTCGTCGCTTTCCTCGCTAGTATTGACCGGATTGGTGATTTGGCACATTGGACTCCGGCTGTTAAACTGACAGTGGTGCATTCTAAGATTAAGGGGAACGCTGCTAGATGTGCTGCCGAACATGAGTTGTTCGATGTGGAAGATTACGAGCAACTGTGGGCACGACTGGAGCAGGTCTTCGGGCGTATTAGACTAACCCGAGATGTATCCAAGGAATTGCACGATACTGTCCAAAAGACTAATGAATATGTCGCAGAGTTTGCAGGACGCTTAGAACTTGCCATGGAGAGACTGATCAAGGTCAAGCCGGCATGGGCAGCCACCAGGAATGAGGAGCTTTTGGAACGCTTCAGTAATAGTTGCCTGATGGCACATCGCCGGTTTTTGATAGCGGTCAATCCTAAGACATAAAGATGCCGTGATAGCAGCTCTGCGATCAGAGGACCTAGAAAGGAAAAACAAAGGAGTATCCAATGTGGCCGAAACAGGCAATGGCGGTGTTAAAAATGAAGCAGGATCATCACAGGATCATTCCACACCTAAAGAGGGACGAGGAATATCTACTCCGAAGATGGCCAAAGTTGTAACAACAAGTTGCAGATGCAATGAAAGACTCAAGCAACTGCAGCAGACGTTGAAAGTCTGGCCGAGGCTGTTAGTCAGTTGCATATAGAGAAGGGGAAGTCTAGGGATCCTGCCGTTCCTAAGATGCCGGCAGTGGGTACAGGTTGTTTCCGATGTGGGCAACCAGGACATTACGCCCGTAATTGTCCACAGCAGGGAGCAAGACCCCGCGATGTTAATGCTGGGATAGCGACCAATGAGCCTATCTTGATGCACAGCGGGGAAGGCGGTCTGTGATGACAACCGTGCATATACAGGGACAGCCGGTAATAATGTTAATAGATACCGGCTCTCAGGTCTCTATGATCGATGGAGAAACATGCAAACAGCTTTCTTGTAATCCAACTCCCGCAGCCGATCTGAAGATCAAGGGGATAAATGGAAGCTGTTTGTGTCTGAACCAGGCAGCATCATTGACGGTTAATATCCAGAGACATTATATGGGTGTCCGCACCTTTATGGTGCATTCTTTCAGCGACCGCCCATATGATGGTATCCTGGGTATGGACATTTTATCTGGTATGACGTTTAAATGCGCCTCAATAGTAAATGTATGCAGTGCTAATGTTTACACTGGAGCGAGAGAAGGGTGTTATGGGCCACAACGAATGTCGGGTCGTGGTAAAAACCTAGTGGCTGGTGGGTGGTCTAAGGGGAAGTGTTATCAAAAGCAACAGAGTTAGACCGCAAGCATCTGGGTCCTTTGGGGAGGTAGTAGTTAAAATGCCTATGAATGCCTGGGTAACGAATGATCAACCACAGGGACAGTATGCAAATAAGAGGCGTTGTTATGCACATGATAGATGTGAGTGTCCCTATAGGGGTAAGCCGCGGCATCGGGGACCCTTTAAGATCCTGGCAGGGTAGGAAAACTCAGTCTCAGGGATATTATTTTAATCCAGGGGAGCAGATAGCTACCCAAGACAATGGTTGGCCAGTTGGTGGGGGAAGTAATGAGATCCACTATGGAAATGGGCCGGTATTGTGTAATATGGACGGAATATGCCAACCAATGGTGATTCAGGAAAATGATCCCAATGGAGATGATTGATCCCTATCCTGATGGCTCTCGTCCTGATATGTGGGTGGTGGCCAACATGGGTGGTGAGACAGTGGATATTGGTGGAGAATGGCAGCAGATGGAGCTGATGCCCACTCCTGGTACTTCTGGCAATTTACCATATATGGGAGTGGGAGAAGAATATCAGATCAGGAATTCTGTGAGTATTCAGGCGAGCCGTCCCTGTCCAATGATGTAAATGACAGGGCGGAGGGGAGTTGGTCGGAGCAAACAGGAACTGGGTTAAGCGAGATTGTAGCGGTAAAATACGATGTGGGAACAATGACAGACGATTGATACAGACCAGAAGGTGGTCGATAAATTATTGAAATAGATCTCTTGTTACCGATGAATAGTGACAAAACTTCATAATCCGCAGTGACCGTAGTTATCGAAGGCAAAATATCACAACTGAGAGAATCTGTCACAAATGCAAATTCCTCCTCCGCGCTTATTAGTTCGACTGATAGAAAAGACTCGGTATCCATCAATAGGCGAAATAGTTTGTTGCTCTCTACACCATGTCTCAACTAAAATTATTAAAGTTAGAAACAAGTTTAAACTTTTTAAGTTAATCATCAAGATATCAAAATTAGATGACAAACTCCTAATATTTAAGAAATAAATAGAAAAAAACAATTATTTGTATATGGTAAAGTCGCAAAAAAAGTTGTTAGCGACTTCAAGGGATGCTTAAATTCAGACAAATCAGACATCTTAACGAATTAAAATTGTTAGTATTATTAGTTCTATAATCAAGATTAACGCAATAATATGTTTACTAGATTTCGTAAAAATCTTCCGAGCGAGGCATAGTAAACTATAGAAGCCAAATCAATTTATAATTAAACTATAATTAAAACTAAATCTGTAACGAACAGATAAGAAGTAAACAATGATATCAAGAAAGAGGAACTACAGTCTCTATGAGGCTTCACAGCGACAAAAATCAGATTCAGATTGAATTTTAATCACCCGGCCGCAAGAATCTTTCGCATAGATTCTGCCTCCGGAATTCCAGACGTTGCGTGGGCCCAGCATCGATTTTCCAGTCTGCAAGAGTTTGTAATGAATACTCATCAAATCCTCTAACATAACTGGAGATGGACGTAACTTGGATCGGTTCTTAAAGAGCAAGTCACGCATTGAGGTGGAACTAAACTTAATGATCGGTCTTACCGAATTTCCGGTGCGTGACCCAAGTCGATGTACTACCACTATATAAGAAGCTGAAAGCTTAATATCCAATTTAGTATCACAAATGTTTATCAAACAAGCAGTTGGGTCTTCCGATGGAGTTTCATTAATCCCGATAAAACTGAGGTTATTGAGTCTTGAATGATGCTCTATGTTGTCCATTTTCTCACGCAGCATGTCAATTTGAGAACAGCCGTTAACAATGAGAGACGATTCCATATTCGATAATCGTGTTGATAAGTTACTAATTTGCTTCTCAAGGTCAAAGATTCGAGTTAAAGACTGTTCCATGGAATTAATAAGAGGAGTAATTCGGTTAATTAATTCACTCATGCGAGATTCAAGCTTTTCTCCATACTTATTAAGCATTAATTTTTCTCCAAACCTCGTATTTTATTTAAAAAACCTTTTTACAAAAGTTTTAAACAAAATAATTGCTAAAATTTTTTCGTAATAACCATATTTTCATAAAAAAAAAAAATTTGTATTTTTGGGGCAATTTTACATGTAAATTACATCGATGGGGTCGGGCCAGAGAATAATTTCGTATTAAATGGGATTTTGTATTAAGAGAGTCCGTAATATGCAGGTTAGAGTGTACTTTCATAAGAAGGAGCATAACCAGTAATAGCCAACACACAGTCACTAATAAGGGAAAGTTTGTCAATAAAAACGAACCTCAACTGATTTCCACTCGTGGTGGATATAAATGTTTCAACTAGTAAATTGTTCATCTTCTGGAATAAACATATTCAAAACAACAAACAAACATATTACAAACAAATAGGCAAAAAATAAATCATTAGATGATCAGTGAGGGTTTTAATTGTACGCCAACCAGTTGCGCCACTGCAGCCATGAAAGCGAACTGCTATTTACGTGACCTTAGGGCTTGGTTGGAGCAAGATAGTCCCGGCCTGCGGACTAGGTAACTGCTCCAACCAAGCCCTAAGGTCATGTAAATAGCGGTTTGCTTTCATGGCCGCAGTGGCACAATTGGTTGGCGCGTTGTCGGTCTGAGCCAAAGGTTCCTGGTTTGAATCCAGGCTGTGAAATTTTCTTTCCTATTTTTCATCATTAAAAAATAAATTAATAACCAAACAATGTAAACTACCAAACAAGTAAAAACTATGTAAAAGTACACACCGTGGACACAATACATTAAAAACAAAAAACAAACCTAAATCCTTTCTTAAAAGTGATAAAAGGTACTAAGACTCGGATTGTCGGCAGTATTGTGCCTACACTTAACTCCAGCAATGGACTGGCATTTACTCCGGTAGTTTAAATGCGACATAGGCAAGTGGATATCGTTAGCCTGCCTAGTCAAATAGGAATGTCATTCCCTATTTAAACGAATATTGAAAGGTACAGGAATCTATAGCAGTGAATTAAGAGACTCGTTAACATAAGAACCGAGTTGCAGCGAATATACGAGGTCTGTTCAAAAAATATGTAGACTGACGTCATAAAACA
>JAHWFO010026798.1:814301-827673 GCA_023313115.1 Rhysida immarginata | reverse complement strand
AAAACAACTACAGCTATAAATCCCTTCCTCTCCTTAATCCCTATCCCTACTGGCATGACGTCATAGCTTAAGATGTGACGTAGCGCCTTGGCCTTCTTTCAGGGGGTGTTGGTATTAGGCACTAATATGGAGTGATGTGATGTCATGTTGGGCAGTGTGACTTGGAAACAGAATGGAATGGGGCTTTAGTCGGAAGAAAAGTATGCAGTTCTTCGGAAAACGTCCCAACCCGGGACATTTCCTGACCTTTCGGGGACGCCGGGACGGGTGATGCGAAAATAGGGACGGTCCCGGGTAAAGCGGGACGTCTGGTCACCGTAGTTAAGGAGATTACCGTGCTGTCTTTGGACCACATTTTTTGGTCCTTTATAAGGTTGTGACTGTTATAAGGAGTCTGTTATAGGCATACAATTTAACATGGGAAAGCCTATTCCTAAATCCGGGCGACATAATTTTCGACCGTTATAATTTTAGTCCGTCTTGGAGGAGACCGTCTTAGACAGCCTAGACTGTACTTTCTACCTCATCGCTATGCTAATTTATCCGACTTTATCTCGCAAAATTCAGGCTCTCACGACAAAATTAGGTCTAATAAAGAAAACTATCTTTCATGGAAATGATTTTATAGGGAAATTCTTATTATATGCTCACATTGACAGTGGAATAAAAATTCTATAAATATGTGAAAAAAAAAAACCCTGCCCTCATCCATCCCTGCCTGTACTTATGGGAGGTTCTTGTTATAAAAGAACATTATCACTTTAAAACTTTAGTGAAAAATCATTACTTAACTGAATTTCCTTTATTCATTTACATTTATGCATATCTTTATGTAATATTGATGAATTTGTCTTTACACCGGTTTATTGTATAATTTTCAGCAAGAGCAAATGACACGATCCTTATGTGGTCTTGTTTTCATTGCACTGAATGAAATTAATGAAACGAAATTATTCCAACATATTTTTAACATTTTTCAAACGTCACGCTCGCAGGAGAGCAGTCACGTGATTTGTGCTACTCTTGCTCTGCCCCAGAGTGCGAGTCAGAGACGTTTGTAAAAGGAGACCTGGCAATAGCTCAAAAATGTGTAATAGACTCTATTACTTTATTCGTGCTTTCGGATTCGAAGTTGCACTAACATTAGGCGCATTCGGCGGCGCTCAGATCTGACTCAGATTTGAGAGAGCAGCGTTCGGCGAGCACTTTGTTACTTCCGCCTGAGAAGAAAACGTGTTTGGCACGCAACGAATCTGTCAGATTCTGAGCTCAGACGCTCAGCAAGCTTTTCTTTTTCTGAGTGTTCAGATAGAATATGGCGGCGCTCACTGCGATGCGAAGCTATCAAAAAAGCTACGAGAGCCAAATCATGGCGATGCCCAGTGTACTCTTTCCTCCCTGGCCTTATGGTATACTCTTCTCACGATCGAATATTAATCATGCTGAGTTGTTCATTTGATGCAGATTTTTATTTCATGTACACTAAAATTAGTAAAACCGCCGTTTCTTCTCAATATTTGTAAAGTCGATAAAGCCATTTCTTTCTGAGATAAAAGCGCGTTCGGCAACAGTCACTCAGACGCTCAGAAAAGCAGTCAGATACCACGTGACAGTTCTCTCAGATCTGGGCCAGATCTGAGTGCCGCCGAATGCGCCTATTGACTCAGAGGGAGTTAGTTTCGGTTTGAATGTTTTGGTTTCGCTTTTTCAAGTCACGTGTGATGAAATCAGACTTAACCGTATTTCTTAACCGTCTCTGGATTCATTTGTACTTTGCTTTGCCGTGCAAATCTCCCCGACGATTTTGGCAATAATTCACCGTCACAGTATCGAACGCGGGACGACATTCAATCCACGAAAAGGAATGCTAGTAAATGGATATGACCAGAGACAAATGAAAGTAAGAGACTGGCAGTGACCTCCCCTCTAGTGGTGCCTTCGCGCCGCCATAACGGGATTGGCAAGAAACAACTGATCGCCGTAGGCAATGCATGTGAATCAATCGCAAACATTTATTTTTTCTAATATCTACCTAAGATATCTCGATGAATTTATTATGGAACCACCAGAAAAACTTGCTCTATTAAACAAAAAAATAATCATTCAAATCGGCCCATCTGATAAAAAGTTATTTGATGATAAATAAAGTTATTTTTAAACATAAATTAAAAAAAAAAAGTTTAAATGAAAAAGGAGGAAGATATTATATTAAACAATTAACTAGGAAAATTCTCCTCTATAAATTATAATTTTAAAGTAAATAAAATAAAATATACAGATTACATCAAATTACCTTTGATATGGAGTATAATAATAACTCACCGGACCATATTAAGGTTACTTTCTTTTGTCTCTCTTCTTATTTCGATCTGTATCTGTTTTGTTTTTTTTTGTTGTTGTTTTTTGTTTTTTTTTTATAATTTATATTAAAAAGCAATTAATTTACGAAAATTCTCCTTTATAAATTCCTTTATTTAAGGTAAATAAAACAAAATATACATATCAACAATAATTTGGATTATAATTAATGAACTGTACATTTTATTTTATTTACTTTAAAATTATAATTTATAAATGAGAATTTTCGTAAATTAATTGTTTTTTAATAAAAATATAAAGAAAAAAGCAAAAAACAGATACAGATCGAAATGAGAACAGACAAGCGAAAGTAACTCCCCCCCCCCTTTTAAAATAACCCTCATTGTTTTTCTGGCGCGAATCTATTGTTTCATAATTTATGAAAGAAAAAACATGCCTGTCAGTTGTTGTGCATATAATTGCACAAATCGTTTTTTAAAAGGATCCAATATTTCATTTCACAAGTAATCATGCGTATTAATAATATGTTAATAGTTCATTACAATATGTGGATTAATAAACTGATTATTATCAGCGCCAAGTGAAAGTAATTACTTTCACTTGTCTCTGGTCCAATTATTTTATTCAACTGAGAATTATTTCTTCCCTTTTTTTTTGATTAATAAAAAAGTGAGTACCTTTTAAAAGTATATTAGGTTACCAGATTTTCTTTTAATTAAAAATTTTAAAATCAATTAGCTGAAATTTGATAAATTATGTTAGGTTTGTTTATCAATAGTAAGAAACACTTTTAAATATCTTCCCAGTTTAAATGTTCTGACTTTATCAACTTTCCATTATTGTCAGATAAACAAAATTTAAAATGACATTTTTTTTATTTTCTTAAAATAATTTTGTGACACAGCTTGTTAAATTTTTTAAAGTATAAACATCTAATTGATATTTCAATAAAGATAAGTATTGTGATAAACATTTTTATTGTGATGAATGCATTAAAAAAACAACTGTCACTCAATAAATGAGCACCAAGCTCGTATAACCAGGTATAATATTTGCACAATAGATTTCCAAAGGATGACATTCTTCGTAAAAAGTGGATACATCTTATTAGGCGTAAGAATTGGAAGCCAAACTCTTATTCTTCAGTTTTCTTCATCTATGCTTTCACTTGTCTCTAGCTAAGCCTCCATTATTACAATAACGATAGGAGTTGCGAGTTGTACGCGCTCTTTTAAAAATTCGTAAGGCATTGAATCAGCTATTGAAAGTCATTAAAAGTATACGTTATCGTTAGTTAATGCAATAAAGTTTTTTTAAAAAAATCAGAAAACAGGTTACGCTTACTAAACATCTTGAAGTCATCTACAAAAACAGCTGAAATAACATTGAGAACATACGCCCCTTACGTTTCTGCCATTCCCATAATGGAGATCGCTGCACTTCCGGTGGCAACAGTAGCGCTCAGCAAAATGAATAGGTCACTGCCAGTCTCTTACTTTCATTTGTCTCTGGATATGACAGATACAAGCATCGAGGTAAACTTTGCACTTTCGTATCGCCGATAGTTGTTTCTGTCAATTCCATTTTCGAGCAGAGCAATTCCTTTCGTGTATTGAATGTCATCCCGCGTTCGATATGCGACGTAAATTATGCCGAAATTGCCGGGGAGAAAAAAAATATGTCGTTTTTTAATATTATTGTGTATCAGGGCAGGGATAAGGAAGGAAAGGAAAGAAGTGAAGGGGGGACGTTTGGGATTAGTAGTATGACATCATATAATAACAATCCGTTAATGCACGTTGACGTCACGTACGAATTGCCTTTGTAGTTGTACTAACAATTGAACCAGATGGCGTGACGATCGAAGTTTGAATGGGAAACTGAAGGTTTGAATTGTAAACTGAATTCTACATGAATTTCTCATTACATACGTCTGAAACAGGGGGTAAGCACTGAGATGCGCGATACGTTTTTTTTAATGCCGTCTGCGCAATACATCATCAAACAGAAATCAGGCGACAGCAGACGACGGGAACCGTGCGAGTTTCATTAACTGAACGGGGAAAAACGGAGATTCTTTTACATTTCTTCATCAAATTCAACGTTTTTTAATCTTTATTAAACCATAAATACCTCATTTTAGGCTTAATTTTCCATTAATTAGAATAATTTTTTTAAATCGAAAATCGATGAACTGTGAATCGCAAGTTTTTCGAGAAAAAAATAATTCGTGTAGTAAAAATTATGCGAAAATATCAAAAATACATCCTCTTGCTCAGTTGCCACTTGTTCAAATCATGCGAGAAAAACAGTAAACATAATTTATCATTCAATTCCAAAAGATGCATCTATTAAAATAGCATGGATAGCGTTCTGTAAAGCTGACAGACTCATTCCAAATTATATCAAAATCTGTTCAGCCCATTTCAAACCTTCAGACTATGAGCGTGATTTGAAAAATGAACAATTACAAAAAAAAATATAGATCTCCCACAAGTGAAAAGGTTGAAGAAGGGAGCAGTACCATCACTGAATCCTGAAATATCATCACATACAATAGCAAACGCTGCCAATACCGGAGAAAACGTAACGCATATACCATCAACAGCATCATCTAAACTATCAAATCGACATAAACGTTATGAGGAAAGCGTGAGATTTTATAACGAGCCAAAGAAAGAATTGCAAAACTATCATCAGAAATCAGTCAGTAGAATTCAAAATTCCGACGTCGGCGAAGAAAATAGAAATTTCCACTGTTGAGAAATGAACGGATATATATTAAGAGAAGGACGAGACACAAGAACCCTGGAATACAATAAATAATAGTTATTAATTAAAGATACAAATTAAATAAAAAATAAGGTATAATAAACAAAAATAATTAATCTAAATCAAAATAAACAAAAATATTTTGATTTAGATTAATTATTTTTGTTTATTATACCTTATTTTTTATTTAATTTTTATTTTTAATTAATAACTATTATTCACTGTTGAGAAACAAATTATCCACACATTATTAAATTGTTAAAAATAAATATAATATCCCCAACTTAATTTGAATGTTTACCATAGCCTGGTATTCATTAGGCTCTGTTTACTTCTTGTTTTATAAACATCCAAGCCTGATTTTATTTTTCACTAGCAGAGGCACCCAGCGTTAAAAAACTTTTTAAATTTCTCTTAAAGTAAGTCGTTTATTCTGTTTAGTTAGTTAAGTCCTTAAGTCAATAGTTACTTAATATGGGTAATTTAAAAAGTACAGGGTGATATAAAAAGAAATTATTTGAAATTTCCCACTAGTGTTTTCGATTTTACGTAATATCTAAAGCGATCGTCAATTACCAGTTTCTGTTTCGTGACGTCATACGAAGCGACGCTTGTCCGCGAATTGCGCTCGCCAGTCAAAGTGGCGGTACCTTATTCTATATACCTTGCGTTTGAATGGGAAATGAGGAAATGCCAGGTATCCTTACTTTAACGGTCTCTGGTGCGAGTAGATATGGGCGCGTTCGACATGTGCACACTAAACGCACCTAATGACATCACTCAGTGCGAGCGGTGAAAAAAGTTTAGTGCATTTTGTGTGTGTCATGAAAAACAGGAAAGAGCACGAAAGTTGGATGTTCACCTCACCCGTGCTACCATGAATAGTATGCGTACTGCTGAAAATAAAACTTATCATAACATCTACATTCGTATAACACGCCGAAATCGAGCATTACACAGGTAGATTTCAATGTCAGTTTAAACGATATGCAGAATTCAATTATTTTTATACCTGTTGGCTCTTTAACGGTAACTAAAATTCCGAACTATCTACTCTACATTTCAAGCTCTAGGGCAGCGCCATCTTGCAACGCACTAAACGACTCAACTCCTAACCTAGGGTCATTTAGTGCGCGCACGAAACGCCCGGTAGTGCGCGCACTGGCGATGACGAACACGACCGGGTTCCATGACGTTTAGTGCGCGATGTCGAACGCGCCTTATGCCTGACCAGTTGGCCAAGCAGAAAAAGCTATGAGTTGCACCTCCCTGACCCGAACGGAATGACTCTAAATCACGGAATATCTATAGACCGTAGGCCTATAGTGGCTAGAAGAATAGTGTGGCAACGGCTACTACTCGCAATGCTACGTGGTTCATTCCCGATTTGATGATAGTGTGACATATGAATATGTCCCTACGGATATAAACCCGTTTATATCCGTGTGGATATATTACTTCATGTAAATTTGGCTCAAAATTAAAGGGAAACGGGTAGAATGTTAGGAGAAATACAAAATTAAAAGGGGAATAATGATCAATCAGGCTGAGGGTTTGAATGAAGGCAGTAAGAGCGATAGAAAGAGTGGAATGACTGATTTTATTGATTAGGAACATTTATCCTTTTTTTTTTGTTTTATTTAGTATTAAGTGTTCAAATTCATATATTGGCAATTCGCTGTAGGTTTAAAAAAAAAAAAAGGGGGGTTAAGAACACCAGGAAATAAGGGAAGTAAATTTTTCTTTGGGGGGGGGGGGAGGAGAGAGAATCGCGATAGGAAGGGAAGGGAAAATAGAACAAAAGGGGGTAGGTGAAATTCGGGAAAAAACGAAAGGTTCAAGGTTGGAGTTCCTTGGCATAAAGAAAAGAAAGGTTCTGAGAAACAAAGAGAAATATCATTGTGCTCTTCTCGGAAAGAAAGAAAAAGGTATTCCTTTTCTCGGAAAGAGAAATAAGAAAAAAAGAGAGAGTGAGAAAAAAGGCAGAGTGTAAAAAAGAACACAGATGAAATGTGGTAGTAGACAAGAACAGATGAAATGCAGCAGTCGACAGAGACAGATGAACGGCAGTAGATGTTCCCGTGTGTTGTAGGCAGTCGGCAGTGAGAGACGAAGGAGATGATATAGGGTAGCAACCAAGCAGTCAAGAATATAGCGACAAAAAAAAAGGGGCACCGCCCTAGCATCACAAGGGGAACGGGGCGATCTTCTAGCCAAGGACAGCGGATGACATCGGTATAGCCGGCAACCGAGGGGTAGGCGAGGCGCAACAGGCGGCCAGTATACCGGAGCCATAGCCGAGGGCGACGACCGATGCGAGCGGCGAATGGGCAGAGTGCCGGGAGAGAGCTGAACCAACACCGGTAAGCTGGAGCCGTACGTAGCGTGAGCACTATTACTCGGTGGGGCAGGACGGGGCGAGAAGGCGTATCTTGTAAGTTCTAGCAAGACGTTTCTCGAGTCCTGAGCCGGTAGTAGTGGCTAATACGTGGGACGGTTTCAGCGGACCCGGTGTGGCGACGGCCAAGGACCAGCGAGCGTCAACGGGAGGACTAGCTACGTGGACAACACGGCAGAAATCTGGTGGTGGTGATACGATAGCGACGGCGGAGTTCGACGGCGCCAGAGATATACCAACGAAGGAGACGGCGGCAGCGAATCGACACTAAACGGGATCAAGCTGAGAAGATAAGGTAGTGAACAGTATTTTAAATATGGGCCCATGCG
Source organism: Rhysida immarginata (assembly GCA_023313115.1). Classification (NCBI taxonomy): domain Eukaryota; kingdom Metazoa; phylum Arthropoda; class Chilopoda; order Scolopendromorpha; family Scolopendridae; genus Rhysida; species Rhysida immarginata. The sequence goes on along the minus strand of JAHWFO010026798.1, from coordinate 819,855 downwards.
AGTGAAATAACTTTATTCGGAATTGTTGTTATATCTTTTTTTTTGCAACGAACAGTTATGGACGATGATTTGATAAAGGGGAACTAAAAGAAAATAAAATGCCAAGGAACTCTACTTTTTTTTATAAAAGGGGGCTATGAAACGCGTACCTTTGGTTTTATGCGACAGCGATTCGCCAATTATTAGTTGATTACCTGTTATTAGAGTGAGATCTGAAATCGATTAGGCTTTGCTTTGTATGTTAATTTTTGTTTTATATTTACCTCCAAATAAGGCGTTATCTTAATTAACCTAATTGCTTTTTTTTTCTTTGATTATATATGTTATTTTACTTTTTTTTATGAACTTGTTAATAAATAGTTAATGCACAAGATTTAAGTTTAGTCAGCTCATTGCAGTCTAGCAAATTTTCAGCCTGAAGGGGGGGTAGGTAATTGCATAAGGGGGTGTTTATTTCGATCACGGGAGGGAAAGGAAAGGGAGGAAGGATATAATTTTTTTTTGAGAACGCACTATACGATCACGGGGAAGAAGGTATTCACGGTAGACAAACACTGGGGTAGGTGTTGTCGGGTAAGCAGACGGTAAGTACAGGCAAATATATCTACAATAAGATAGTAGCAAAGAAGTTTTACGCCGTCACAATAGTAGCGGTGGCGCTGCAATCGACATAGATGCGAGTTACCTGGGAGATGAGATGGAAATCTTAGGATGAAGGAGGATTTTTTCAGCTATATTACGGGTGACTTAAGTTTATTTATAAAAATTTAGTATATTTTAGGTAATTGTCTTCCACAGAACTTGAGAATACTCTTTAACGTTAAGATAAATGAAAAATATCTGCCGCTCTATATAAGTTAAAATATAAGATCAGAGATGGATGATGGTATCCATCCTTAATAAGATAAAGCATGGAATATGAGCCCTTCTCAGCCAGAGAAATTACATTTTGAGTAATTAATCATTAAACATAGATCTGCTAAATTAAGTCTAATCAAATATAAACATAAAATCTAATAATATAATGCTGTACCTTACGAATGATAAAAAATGAATTTTCACAGATGTTTTAGGAGAAAAAATTCAAGAAATGAGGCGTTCACCCCTGTAAGTCAGAAGGTCTCATATGTTGAATGCACAATATTCAAAAATATATAGAGATACAAAGAGAATATCTTTTTTCATATAAAATTCATTTATCACATGAATAACAACCAAATTACTCTTTTATGTGATGATAAAATATTTAAATATCAGACATTTTAGGTTAATAGTTTTGAAAAAAAAATTCTTATTATTTAAAAAAAAGGAAGATATATAATAAATTTGTATTTAAAGCTGTTTTGATTGCATTTCATTATTTAAAAATAAGGAATTTTTAAAAATTATTCTGATTTTCTTAGATTTTACATAAAGAAAAAAACAAATGAGAAATCTAGACAGAAAAGTGGTTCTTGAAATTTTAAAACGCAACAGCAAGAAGGGAAGGAGTGCTATTTAATTGCAAAATTAAAAATCAGATGAAGAAAATAACTCGGTGTGAAACGGTCGTTTATTTCTCTATAAGATAACTGAAAAAGAACAAAATCATTTGAAATTAAAAAATACTGCAAAATCATCTCTAAATTAAAAACAAAAAGGGGGAGGGTCGAAATATTATTAAAATGGTATATTATTTAATGTTCTGGAATGAAAATGAAATAATAAATCAAATTTATAAATTTTACGAAGAAATTAATGGAGCATTATTAATGTAAAGCTCTGGATGTTCAGCTACTATGTTGATGTAGCTGCCATCTGGCGGCATCATCATTCGAGGAATCAGATTTGAACGCTCGCTGCCACACTATTCTTCTAGTCACTATAGTAGGCCTAATAGACCGTGACATGGTTGTGCGCATGCGTTTCTTTTGGGTGCAACTAAAACCTGAAAGCATGGAGGCCAGACAGCACCACCGTGAAGATTTATAAGTGGTACCAAAAATCAACTTCAGGGAATTTAATTGAGGCCTTACTAGATCTGAAAAGATTAAATTACAATATTAGATTAATGTGGATTCCTGGCCATAGGGTATTTTTGGAAATGAACAAGCGGACCTTCTTGCAAATGGTACAAGAAATCACAACAGCCCCAAGGCGACCGTTAATTTATCTCTGGACTCAATCAAAATAATAATAAAAAAACAAGTGCACTGCATGTGGAATTCGGAGTGGTGTAATGAAAATAAAGGTGCCCATTATAAAAGTCTTCTTCCAGAAATTCCGACTAAGAGTCAATCTCTAAAACTGGCTAAAATAGACCAATCAATGATTTATTTATTTATTTATTTATTTATTTATTTATTTATTAAATATAATGTACAGGGCAACAAAACAATTAAGTACATATCCAGTAACAATATACATGACAACTCAATTCCTATTTTGTATTATCGTGATTACAAGTTTTTGTTTGACGAAGTTGTTTTAACTTGTGATTAAAATTATTACAACTACTTGCCATGACAATATCATTTGGCAGTAAATTCCATAAATTTTTAGATTAAGATCCGGACATGTAGTCTTTAAATCTTTTTTATTCAAGCTGGGAATCTCAATCAATAATACCAAGAGCTAATAAGGGTTTTTGTTCTTCTCCTGAATCATGATGCTGGACCTCTTGATCTATCACGATGGGACACATTGTTAGCCCATGCTAAATAACGGTTTTCTTGGCCCCCTTTTCCCTTTTTCCCCTTCCTTTTGTTTTTTGGATTTTTTTTTTTGGTTCTTTCTTCTGTATTTTCTGTTAAAACTCTGCAGAGCTCTCTCTTAGGTCCGCTAAGTTGGACCAACCACTCTTCAGTGGCAATTCCTTTTGCGCCCTATTGGCTTCTTACTCTTATATAAACCTTCTCCTTGTTTGTTACCTCGACTCATACTGATGATGACTGCCTGGTAGTTGAAATGTATACATTTATGAAGATTATTAAAATTCTTTTGTGGAAAAGTGGCATCCTTCCTTCATCTATACACAAGTATCCACAGATCATAAGGTCAGTTATATTTTATATATTTTTAAATTTAAGATAATCTGCTAATTTCAATGAACGCTTAAATTGTTTGTGAAGAATCTTTTTCTCTATAATAAGCTTTCTAAGTGAAGGGGGGAACCAAGGAGGAAATATATCACTTCTAGTGATCCTGGATGGGGTGTATTTCAGAATAATATTACTAAGAGTACTAGAAAACGTAGAAAATAAATCATTAATATCTTGGCCCCAATCCCAGTTATTCGCTGTGAGTTCTAAAAAAATCTGATATAAGTTACAGTTTTGATAATCCATATAAGTACGGGAAATCCCATATTTACTGTCACGGAAATCGATTCCACAAGTGATTTCCGGCGACACTGGCTGTTATCACTGCTCACGAGTGTTCACCCATTCGAATGCGGGGGAGGAGCGGGGCAGACAGTGTCGTCATACCATCCACCACGGAAGAGCCAATAGACACCAGACGGAACTCCGTGACGTCAAACCGAAGCTTTCTTGGCGGGAGGTTTCATCGGTGAAAGGGAGAGCGACCCGAACTTCAGAAGGGGAACATCGTAAGGATCCCGGCTCGACACCTGAGAAGAAAGGACTTTACGCAGTCGCCAGTAATGGTCGGAGACCCCAGGACCCTCGGCCTGATAGAAGCGACGACGTGGCAAGTCGTCCGTTTCCCTTGTCAAAGCAAGGCGTGTTCGGCGGAGAAGCACCGCAGGCGGCGTTTTCGTTGACGAGCGACTCCGGCGTTGAGAACGAACCAACGCGCTTGAGTTCATCGGAAGCAACCGGGAGATGGTTACTGTTTCGTACGCTCTCGGTGTCAACAACGGCGAATGTAAGTGCTTTTTCCCTATTTCATTAAACTGATCTTCTTTTTCTTCTACTAAATGTATCAATGCCAAAATGGCCGGCTGGCTCCATGTACATTTATCTGATCAGAGATCAAAACATTATATTAGCATATAAATAGATTCGGGTTTCTTAATCCATGTGCGTGGTCGTCTGTATTAAGTGACCTACACGGACGAGAGTGCGACGGGCGTTCAACTATTAGAGGCTTCTTCCCTGCTGGGCTGAACGCCTACCTCTCAACCCAGTACGGTTTTACGTATTTGGCTTAATACGTCGATACGAGTCGCAGAAGTGTTTCCCCTGTGTTGAAGTGGAAATCTTGTGTAATTTAGCGTCCTTTGTGTGGATTAGAGTTCGAGGAAAGGGCTTTATAAGTGTAATGCCTGTATGATAAAATTTCAATTCAGGCCTATTTTTATATTTTTTCTCCCTACTTTAGGGACCAGCCCTCCTGGCGAGCACTCGTGCGGCCGCTTATTGGTAACCGTGTAAATTACATATTATCTTCTGTATCGTAGTAGTAATTCACGGTTATTCTACGTGTGTTGTGAACTAAGGTTTTCAATTGTTTGGGTTTATTTTAAACTCGGTGGAATTCAGCGTGTCGGCATGAACTTTGTCAGTGCGAACTTTTAGTGTATCCTATTCAAACTGTCAGAATTTGTGTGTTTGAATGTCTACCGAGATAGACTCATTTAATTTATCTGGACCTTGAACAAATTAAATTCCCGGACTTGGACTTTAATAATTATTTTGATTTATGAATCATCTTCTGTGTCAATTAAACTCATTCATACGTGTTAAATTTGACGCCCGTAATTAGGCATAATTGTACGAGAGGCCATACCATGTGCCGTCGTTGAATTGTATTACCCTATAGACATACTGCCATAATTTTTATGTGTTTAATTAATTGTTGAATAGTATTACCCTATAGGTATTTTGCCATAATTTTGATGTGGTTGATTATTTGATAGGTTAAGTAAAGTAAGAAATCTTTGACCAGGTTAAGTTACAAGCTGTAGTAATATTTGTCTTAGAGAATTGGATTTGCATATGACATTCTCGTTTGGTATTGTGTTATTACTTAAGCAAGTTTGCCTATCAGAATTTCTCAGGTTATTTAAATTTTATGTATATCTTGAATTAGCTGCTTAGCTCGGTTTTATCTTGGTAAGAGTATTTTGTGTGTCTACTCATCTAATTTGTTGAGGCAGAAAGCCCATTGTAATTGTTGAACCGTCAGTTGTCAAATTTGTAACTTTGTGCAAGCTTTATCTTGAGTGTCAGTCTTACTGTAGACTCCGTTATCAAATTAAGCATTTTGGTTTAACAATCAATCTAATTTATTAGAGCTAGAAATTTAGCTCCTTAATTATAATTACCAAGTTAATTATTGTATATAATTATATTTTATTATTGGATATTTCCTATATTAAACTTTATTTTTTTTTCAACCTTACCCTGATAACGTGCTTCATTCATTTTCCACTGCGTAAACATTTTACTCTGTTTATACACGTTACATTTACTTTCAATTCTTACAGGAAACAAAAAACGAAGTGCAGGATGGTGTACATCTATAGCAACAATAGGATCAAAATCCTCGAAGACAACAACTTTATTATTAGAAGATAAAATAAGATCAAGAATAACTCCACGTTTATTTA
>JAHWFO010026798.1:746523-814291 GCA_023313115.1 Rhysida immarginata | reverse complement strand
TTCATCAAGATCGGAATAAAACTGTAGATTTGTATAAAAAACGTACAGACCCACAGACAGACCCACAGACAGACCCACAGACAGACCCACAAACATCCTTCTTTATATATATAGATAGATTTCTTGAAAATCTTTAAAAATGATCAGTAACTGGAGATAATGGAGAGTTAGCAGACAATTGAGAAAGAGTGGAAATATGACAGACGAAGCACTCCATTTGCTCCATATGGTAAGCAAGAAAATAGAAAAATCGGCGACTGCTAAATACACAAAGTAATGAATGGCCGAGTTTTGCTTCAAGACATCGATAGAAGAGTGGAATTGCAACAACATCAAGTGTACATCTAAAGTAAGTTTACGTGAGTAAGAAATTATTTAGACTAGCAGTGGCATCCTTGGAGAGGTCTATCCATTGTAAGCTTTTAAAAATTTTTGTTTCGAATTTTCATTAGGAATTTTACTGTATTAATTCTAAGCGTTTTCATGTGTTTATTTTTAAGATAATGCAAAATTTAATAAAAAAAGAAAGTCCTAGCCACGCCGGGGTTATAACCTAGCTTATGTGGTAGCACATCAGATCCAAACATTTCCTAAAAATACATTTTGACTATATTCTGTGGAATTGTATATATTTTGGTAACCGAGATGCTGATAATACGATGATTGAACGTTCGTTTCCAAGAATTATTAATAATGAGCATAAAATGATGATGCAGTGACAGAACATCAATAACGCAGCGTCTATTGATGAGGCAAATGAGTCATGCGTGTCTCCCTTGAGCTCCCTATCAAACGTCCAACGTCTGGCAAAAATTTATGTCTAGAAAGGAAAGATAAAAAACGAGTATTGGTCAGAAAAACTCTGTAACTAAAACAGAAAAATCTATACATGCATTTGAAAGATCTGAAAAATGAGAGTTTCTATGAGAGCAGGAGATTTTACGTCAAAAGCAAGAAAAATTAAAGTATCTGTTGATGCTCAACAGTGGTGAGGCAAGTCAACAAGAGTTTAGATAAAGTCCTGGTATATCACCTAGACTTCCTGGTATTTTTAGTAGAATGGATAATCCCTTTGCTCTGTGTTGTATTGATTGAGATATTATTTAATCAATTGGGAGTTATAATTTATTTTTTTGAGATTATTCTTATTACCTACAAGTGTAATTATCCCGGGCAACGCCGGGTAACTTTGCTAGTCTATCTATATACAGCCGCGAAACAAAAGTCCTGCAACATCAAAATTTTCTTCCAAATGTTCATTTGCAAAATTAAATAACCTAAGTTGGAAACAGAAAAACGAAAACTTCCTCATATGTTATATATTGTGGACATTTTAAATACATTAAAACCCTTAAATGATCCAAAATAAGATTTATTCATACTAAACATTACGAAAAGAAAATTGCCACCTGGGACAAGAAACCTGCAACACGATGAATATGGGACATAAGTCCTGCAGCTTTATGTTGCAATTCTAGAATTTAACTTAAAATCACTAGTGTTACCCCCTAAACTAAAGTGGACACAACTACTTTTCGCATATCACTGATTATAAAAATCTAACTAAACTGCATTGAACGTTTTCTTCACTTTTTATAATGGCAAGTAAATGTCCAATGATGCCAGAAAACTAATTATTAAACAACACCAACAAGGTATTCCAAATATCCAAATTGCAAAAAACATTGGAATTCATCGTTCTACAGTGGGTAGAATCATAAAGACCTTTGAACAATCTGGAAAGAGTGACGTGAGGCCACGATTTGGCCGCCCAAGAAAGACAACAAGAGCAAAAAATAATGTGTTGAGAAGCTTAGTAAAATCTTCTAGGCACAAAACTGCTAAAATGATAACTACTGAGTGGTCCAAAATCATCAAAAAAGATGTCTCTGTAAAATTAACACGACGGCGATTAGCAGAAATGAAGTATGGATTCCGAGCTGCAAAAAAGCTACTCCTAACAGCAACAATGGAAAACAAACGCATAGAATGGTGTAAAAGACATCGTGAATGGACCGTTGATGACTGGAAAAAAGATATTTTCAGTGATGAAACCCGTGTTTGTTTGTTTCAAGATGGGAAAGCTAAAGTTCTACGAAAGAAAGGTGAAGAGCTTTTGCCAGGATGCATTTCAAAAACTGTTAAGAATGCGCCAGGAATTATGTTATAAGGAACAATGACAAGCAAAGGATTGGGAAGTCTTCAAATAGTTGAACGAAACATAAATGCAGAGGTTTATATAAATGTTTTAGAAGAAAATCTAATTCCTACTGCCTTTCAGTATTTTCCGGATTGTGATTTCATATATCAGCAAGATGGAGCTCCTGCTCACAGAGCTAAAAAAGCACAGAAATATTTTGAGGATATGGGTATTGATGTTCTTGATTGGCCTAGAAATTCATCACACCTAAATCCAATTGAAAAAATATCAGCGATTATGAAAAAGAAGATACAGTCATTGAATCTTCAAACATTGAATGATTTGAGAGTTGCTGCGTTTGATGCCTGGTCACAGATTACACAGGAAGAATGCCAATCTCTTGTTGAGTCTATGCCGAGAAGCAAACAGTGTAGCTGTTACCAAGGCAAACAGTGGTGCCACAAAATACTAACACTAAAGTTGCAAGACTTATGTCCCGTATTCGTGTTGCAGGTTTTTTGTCCCAGGTGGCAATTTTTGTTTCATAATGTTTAATTCGAATGAATTTCGCTTTGGACTATTTAACGGGTTTAATGTATTTAAAAATGTCCAAAATATAGCATATATGAAGGACTTTCGTTTTTCTTGTTCTCAAGTTATTTATTTTTGAAAATGAACATTTGGAAGAAAATTTTGATGTTGCAGGACTTTTGTCTCGGGGCTGTATATAAAGAAGGATGTTGGTTTGTTTGTGGCTGTGTTTGTTTGTTTTTTATACAAATCTACAGTTTTATTCCGATCTTGATAACATTTCGCATACATGACCTTCACTGTCTATCTCAGATTTCGATAAAATAATAATTTAATGATAAAACACGATATTCATGGTTATGGCAGGGCATATTAATGAGAAATATCTCATGATCAACAATGCAAGACAAAGTTTTTGCAACAATAACTATCAACAATGGTATCAACACGCAATTCACAAACACTCTGCACGGACCAACAATATATATCTCATGACAAACAATGCAAATAAAAGTATCAACAATGGTATCAACAATATATATCTCATGACCAACAATGCAAGGCAAAGTTTGTGCAATATAGAATTCAATGCATAGAATTCCTGTTATTCAGGCTTTTCTTAGAAAAGAGAATTCTTAGTATTTAGCAATTTCTTGAAAATCTTTAAAAATGATCAGTCACTGGAGATAATGAGTTAGCAGACTATTGAGAAAGAGTGAAAGACGATAGAGGAAGCACTCCTTTATTGAGCAAATGGTAAATAGAAGAATCGGCGACCACTAGACTACACATAGTGATGAATGGCCAATATTTGCTTCAAGACATCGAAAGAAGAAAGGAAATTGCAACAACATCAAGTGTACATCTAAAGTAAGATTATGTGAGTAAAAATTATTTAGACTAGAAGCCATCCTCGGAGAGGCCCATCCATTGTGAGCCTGTAAAAAAATTTTTTCGATAAATCAAGTCCCGGTATATCACTTAGAATGGATTTTTTCAGTGAAGAGGTAAATTCCTGTCTTTTGGATTTTTCTTAGAATGGATAGTTTCTTTGCTCCATTTTGTAGTGATTGAGTTATTATTTAACCAATTTGGAGGTTTAATTTAGCTTTTTGAGGTTCTGTTTACCTACAAGCGTAATTATCTCGGGCAACGCTGGGTCTGATTATATAAAGAAGGATGTTTGTGGGTTTGTTTGTTTGTTTCTTATACAAATCTACTGTTCTATTCCGATCTTGATGAAATTTTGCATACTTGACCTTCAAAGCTTGAGTAAGGTCACTGTCTACTTTAGTTTAAAAAAAAAAAATATTGATAAAAAATCGATGTTCATGATTATGGCAAGGCATATTAATGAGAAATATCTCATGACCAACAATGCAAGGCAAGTTTGTGCAACAGTACTTATCAACAATGGTATCAACACGTAATTCACAAACAGTCTGCACTGACCAACAATATATATCTCATGAGGAACAATGTAAGAAAAAGTTTGTGCAACAATAGGTATCAACAATGGTGTCCACACACAATGCACCAACACTATGCAAGGATCATTAATATATGTCTCATGACGAACAATGCAACTCAAAGTTTGTGCAATATGGAATTCAATGCAAAGACTTCCTGTTATTCAGGCTTTTCTTATAAAAGAGAATTCTTAGTACTTAACAATTTCTTGAAAGTCTTTAAAACTGATCAGTAACTGGAGATAATGGAGAGTTAGCAGACTATTGAGAAAGAGTGGAAAGACGAGAGAGAAAGCAATCCTTTAGCTTCGTGCTGTATTATGCAAATGGTAATTAGAAGAATCGACAACTGCTAGACTACACTAAGAGATGAATGGACAAGTTTTTGCAAAAACATCAAGGGGAAAATCTGAACTAAGATTGCATGACTAAGAAATTAATTAGGTTAGCAGCGGCATACATGGAGAGGTTCAGCCATTGTGAGCATTTAAAGATTTTTTCCGAGTTTTCATGATGAATTTTCACTGTATTAATTCTAAGCGTTTTCATGTGTTTATTTTTTAAGATATAATGCAAAATTTAATCATAAAAACAGTCCGAGTCACGCGTGGGGTTATCACCTAGCTTATTTGGTGACACATCAGATCCAAACATTTTATAAAAATGCATTTTGACTCTATTCTGTTGGAATGTGTATATTTTGGAAACTAAGATGTTGATAATGTGATGACTGAACGTTCGTTTCCAAGAATTATTAATAATGTGCATAAAATGATGATGCAATGACAGAACATTAATAAGGCAGCATCTGTTGATGATGCAATGACAGAACATTAATAAGGCAGCATCTGTTGATGATGCAAAGGAGTCACGCATGTCTCCCTTGAGTTCCATATCAAACCTCCAGACGACTGACAAAAAGTTCTGCCTGGAAAGGAAAGAGAGAGAACGAGTATTGGTCAGAGAAACTCTGCAAGTAAAATAGAAAAACCTATATGGGCATTTGAAACATCTGAGCAATGGGAGTTTCAAATAGAGCAAGAGCTTCTACGTCAAGAGCAAATGAAAATTTTGTCCCGGTATATCACTTAGAATTCCTGTTTTTCGTATTTTTCGTAGAATGGATAGATTTTTCGTGCTCTGTGTTGTATTAATTGAGTTATTATTTAACCACTTGGGAGTTTTAATTTAATTTTTTGAGATTGTTCTGTTTACCTACAAGTGTAATTATCCCGGGCAATGCCAGGTACCTCTGCTAGTCTTCTATCTATATATATATATATAAAGAAGGATGTTTGTTTGTGGGTTTGTGTGTATTGAATATAAATCTACAGTTTTTTTCCGATCTTGATGAAATTTTGCATACTTGACCTTCAAAGCATGAGAAACGTCACTGTCTACCTCAGATTTCGGAAAAATAATAATTAACGTTAAAAAATCGATATTCATGGTTATGGCAGGGCATATTAATGAGAAATATCTCATGACCAACAATCCAAGGAAATAACTCATGACTCTCCTAGCAGTGGCATCCTTGGAGAGGTCCATCCATTGTGAGTCTTTAAAAAAAAAATTTTGAATTTTCATTAATAATTTTTACTGTCTTAATTCTAAGCGTTTTCATGTGTTTGTTTATATTTAACATATTTCAAAATTTAAATAGAGTAAGAAGGTATAAGAGTTTCTACGTCCAGGGCAAGAAAAACTTGAGTCTAAAGTATCTGGTGATGCTCCACTGTGGTGAGGCAAGTCAAGAAGAGTTTAGATAAAGTCCTGGTATATATCCTAGACCTCCTGTTTTTCGTATTTTTTGTAGAATGGATAGTCCCTTTGCTCTGTGTTGTATTGATTGAGTTATTATTCAATTAATTGGGAGTTATAATTTAATTTTTTGAGATTGTTCTCTTTACCTACAAGTGTAATTATCCCAGGCAACGCCGGGTACCTCTGCTAGTTGATTCAATATTGTGTTGATGTTGTATGATCAATAATTTTTACTACATTTGACTAAGTGGGTACAATTTATTTTACTCGCTGTTACATTCGTGTAATATGAAGATTATATTTACATTTTTAAATTCCTTAAATTGAAAATTTGGTTGAGCTTTGACAATTGTACGGTGTACATGTACTAAATACCGTAAGATGCGGGTTTTCATCATTTGCATTTTCTTTCATTCACGAAGGGTTTTTTACACCTTTCCATAAGTTTGTGTAAGTAGATTTGATTGGTTGTTATTGTTTAAGCTTTTACCATTTAACCATTTGTTTAAGGTTGTGTACAATGCATTTCGTCTGTCTATGTTTTTCATTTTAACTCGTGAATTGTTGGTTTTTGATTTGCTTTCATCATTTTCTGTATAAATTTAGGAGTAAGATCGAGTTTGCATGTTATCATCAATTCATTCGTTATCATCCACTATACTGTACATCTTTACTACTTGTCTCGCCATTTGTGTTGTTTTTCCGTCTTGTTACAAGTAGTTATGGCCGAGCAAAATAATTTTTTGGCTGAGATATGCACCGAGGATACCAAGCCCACAAGTGAGTACTGTTATTATTTCAAACTCTTATTTTTCCGTTCTTTTTACTTACTTTTTACTGTCTTTTTTTTTCTTCACAGCACGTGGCTGTTTTCTCAAATTTATTTTTCATAACCGTGACAAACACGATTCTGCAATTATGGCTATTGGGCTCTGTGTTGTGCAGTGTAGCGATTCAGGAATGACATCCCATACAGCTGGTTTTGTCAATTTTGAACCACCAAGCAGATGGCGTGGCCCAGCATCTTCATCAATGAATACATCAAGATGTTGTAGATTATTTAATGATAATGCACTTCCATATTTTGATGTAATTGCTGTCTTCTAATACTAGTCCAATCTTTTAGATTGTTCTTTGAAAACGATTTAGATAAACTTAATTATGCAGAACAGTTTCTTCATGTTGATGTAATGGTCCAGAACCTCGCGACTGAATGTTTTCTCAAAGGCATTATAAGTGTCTGCCATATTTTCATTTCTGAGTTGAGATGTAGCCATGAAACATTTGTGCGTCTACTTCGCACACAAGCTTGGCTTGCTGAGCGCCCAGCTCATGTAATGTAATGTAATGTAATTTTTAAACTATAATTCTAGTTATTTTTTACCATCTGTATTTTTTATACTACATTTCAAGCCCTTTTCATCCATATTTTTTTTTTAAATGTCTTTTAAAATTACGTAAAAAATTTTCTGTCATTCACTTATTAATACATTTTTAATAATCCAGGGTTCTTTAATTTTTTACTTAAAACTTTTTTTTAAAAATGAAAACTTAAGCATTTAAAAAAAAAAACTTAACATTAAAAAAAATAAACTTAAGCATTTTAAAAAAATAAACTTAAGTATTAAAAAAAATAATAAACTTAAGCAATTTAAAATTACTTTTACTTTCTTGAATAAATGTTAATTTTGACGTTATGAAAGTTAATTTTACAAGAATTAATCACAAATATTTTTATTCACTAAGTGTTTACTAAGTTTTAGTTATAAATTAAAAGTTATTTTGAGATATATATTTATAACCCACCTGTTATTACTTTAATTTAAATTTTAATAGTTCATCTTGTACAGCATTTTTCTTCATGGTGCAAAGGTCACATCTTTCATCCAATTGATAAAACCAAAGTTTTTGACATATATCAATGCCACCTTGATACAACTGGATCTAGGTTAGGGATTTTATATACTTTACAAATGTTTGATATAAACACAGGGGGCCAGATTGTTTGGATTGGCCACTATGTCATAATAAATTGTTTGAATACAAACACCTGATGTGGGCTACCTAGTCACACTTCATAAAACAGATACAGTGTGAAAACAGACCACATGATGCATACTAACTAAACGCAATTAACATCTTCACATATGTAAACCAGCCTTAACAATTGTTTACATTTCATTTCACAAACGTCATTTTATGTTTTAATATTAATGTGTATGTGTGTGTGTGTTTTTTACCATTAAAATAAATTATATAAATAAATAAATAAATAAATAAATAAATAAATAAATAAATAAATAAATAAATACTACTATACTTTTATAAAATATAACTTTACATTTAATTAATTAATTAATTTTACGAAAAAATTTATATATATAGATGTGTGTACTTTAATATTCAACTTAAAACACATGACTAAAATACACATTTATTTTTTATTTTTTCCAAACTGAATCTTTACAAATGGTTAATACATCTTAAAATATGGGTTTTTTTAAAATGCACAATCATTTTTTATTTTTTATTTTTCCCAAATTTTTACAAATATTTAATATAACTTAAAAATACATGTTTTTTAAAATCCACATTCATTTATCCAAACTGAATTTTTTTACTTACTCAACTGAATTTTTTTTACAATTCCTAAGTTTGAGTTCTTAACTGGATTTTATCACCTGTTAAACGTAATTGTTGAACACATTGACTTGTACATGGCTTTTTAATTTATTTATATTATACACTTATTTTTATTTTGACTTAAATATAAAATTCACTGGGTATTTTATTTTAAATTCTTCACTACATTAGCCATAAGGGTAACTCTTTGATACATTCCCTGTGATTGTGAACCACTTTTGATTAGTGCATCTGTAAATTTTTTTGGGGGTTTATTGTGTAAGGTAGCAGCTGCTTTGTCACGTACTAGGTTGAAGGGTACAGGCACTTCGAGTGTACTCAGCAAACCCTCAGTTTCATCCCTCAAAAGCCTCTCAATCGCGGCTGGGTTGTACTTCTCGATAACGTGATTCCTTTCACTTTTAGTTCGTGAGTTCTGTTCGAGTAGTACAAACAGTAATTCTTAGCCCCGGCAACAACCAACTTCTCAATGTATACATTAGGCCCAAATTTTGCAAAAACCTCATCAGTAAATTCTCCTAGATTATGGCATCTTGACAGTAAATTAATACCTCTAGGTTCAAGGTAAATCGCAGAATCTGTATCTGTGTAAAGTGCACGAGTCCCCAAAACTTTTAAAATTTTATATAATTCTAACCATCCATAACACGTGACAAATAAGGCAATAACTGCATTACCCTTTAAATGAGTGGTACGATGAGTTGTTTTATATGACACAAATGTGTAATGAATGTTTCTGGCTCAAATTGTAGTGTCCCACAAAATCGACTTAATTTGATATCACATTTTTGCAAAGCAGAAAAGTCACATTCCCATTGAATTTTGAACATGTGATCTGGTAGTTCTTTCTTTAAAAATTCTAATCGTTCGAGGGTACATTGGAAATTTTCTGCATTTGTAAGGCGACTCTCGACGCTATGTGTCTGAGTGACTGTGCATTTCTGGCATGAATGGTAATAACAACCATAAAGTTCATAAGTTATCTTTTTGATTTCACACCATCCGTCCAGAAAAATATGGGCCAACACGTTTCTCTGCTCCATTTAGAGCTGAAATGATTTGATCATGAGATAACTTTGATTGTTCCCATGCTAACCATTGTAAGGCTTTTTAACTTTGACAATCACGTATTGAGTAACCCATTGGAGGTATCACACCCATTGAATAAGGGTCGAGAAAATTTTGCCTAAGTACTCTGTTTGAGAATCCAGCAATCGTCACATCTTTCCCTAAAAAAGGGTTAAGACTTCATGATGGCTGCGAATTTGAGACACCCTTCACGTATCAGTATGACATCGCTAAGACAATACTGGGTTATTTCGTGCATCATATCCCAATTATTACCAATACGTGACTTCTCAGCAGTGTGCCAAAATACGAACTCTTTATGCACTGACTCTTTCATTTCGTCACGCGAGTACAGTTCCATTTCAGGTAGTTCACCCTTGTTATGTAGCATTTTGTTCAGGAGTGCAAACGGAAAGAAACCTTTCCTATGCTCCTTGATGTTAAATGCACATGGGAAATCACGTGTGTTAAAGGATAATGAATCGATGAAAAGGATTTTTGACTTTGATCTCCTTGTAAATTACATAGGGTTTGATACTGTGGTTGAATAGAAACTTCATTATAAATACAGAGACAAAAGAGCGTAGATTATGAGCTAAAATTATTGAATTGTCAAAGGATTGCTGATGGTTTTTAATTTTACCACGATTCGTGGGTTTTGCAAACAAGAAATTCAGGAATTTGGTAATGCAATCACGCCTTCGGAACACCTGTTCAACATAAGTATTGGATTCATTTGGGTAACTAAATGCAACTAATACAGGTAACAACTCACCTTCAATATTTGTCTGTGTTTCAACATCATAGAATAGAAGCCTCGGTTGTGCATATTTGTTGGTTTTTGCTTTTTCTGTACGCTCCCTACCTGTAAGTACGTAACAAAGGCCTCCTTCATGCTGACTGTTACACCTGATACAGTACCTTGGGTCACAACAATGATGTTTTTTTTACATCATCTATCTTTTTGCATCACATGACTTATTTTCATTGTGTAGGGTCTTGATGTATGCTGAAACATTGACCCCCCTTTGAACAAACGGTTGAGTTTTTCACAGCATACATAAGTTGATTTGAGTCTTCAAGTATGTTGACCACCACATAAGTTACATCGTCCCCCGCACAAATGAGTCTTTTTTGACTTACAATTGTGAAATAGTACACCACAACATTCGCAAAAACCTTTTTTCCCCATAAAACCCTTGTAAATTTGTAATCATGTCATAGTGATATCTGTGCGGATAAGTTGTAACGTATGTGCTGGTCTAGGTGGTCACAACAGTCTCATACTCTGGTGCTAGTATTGCCTGAAATTTCTCTAAACTCTCGACTGTACCAGGTTGTGTGAGATCTACACCCGCTCGTGTGCACAATTCTAAGGCATTAGCTAGTTGACGTGGGCTATAGACTCTTCTAATCTCATTATAAAATTTGTATATTGCCTAATTACAGTCTCATTACCCTGTTTATGGGCACCACACATTTCAGCATGAGCAATCGAAACTACTAGAGCTCTAGGGAGACAATAGACATCAGTTTTTTGATCACCACAACAGATAATTTCCGTGATAGGTGATTTAAAGCTGATACGGCTTTGCAATCTCTGCACCCTGTTGCAGGAATGGGTTTTTGTAGAAATACAACATGGATATCCAGCTGCTCATCCAACATCAAACCACAATGTGATTGTTCCAATGCTTGTACTGCATCAAACACCATCTTACCACTGAAACTGCTAATCTGACCAATTCGTAAATTTACAGGGTCATTTAAAGTGGGTGCCTGTATACAAATTTGGGTATGGTCATAGATTCACTGGTTGTTCCTTAATATATGTTCAAAAATTTGATCGAAAATTAACATTAACACCCGGGGTACATCTGGTGTTGAGAGGTGTTTTAAACCTTGAAATGTCAATTCATATGTTGTTGTTTCAACTTTATATTTACGAGAATGTCTGGAGCCACATTCACGTAATGTATACAATGAGTCGAGGTTTGAGTTTGTTGTTGGATGTGCATCATGGGTCTCATTAGGTATTGCTAAGGAATGGGTTGTGACTACAGATTGAGTATTAGGGGCTGCTCAGTTAGGATTTGGTTCAGCGTAATTTACAGACCCTGAAGTAAAGCCAGTATACTGAGCTGATGATGTTGAAGGGTTGTCTGCATTAAAATCAGTTCTGGTTTGAGCAACAATGTCCCTTTGAGGGTTACCTGTTGGTGCTGTAACTGTAGTCACACCGTGACCACATTGAAACTTCAGTGAAAGCTTTGCCCTCTTCATCTGTCAATTTCATTGTGGGGCATATGTTCTTTTTTGGGTTTGTGAACCACTTGGGCAACAGGTTAAAGACCTCGACATTGATGGGTTTGGTGGGCTTGCTGGTAAACAAGGTGAGGGCAGTTGAGATGGGATTTTTATTGGCGAAACTGGGGTGCATGATTGTATGGAGCTTTCATCATAATTTGTCTGTGTCTCCCTGCTCTGAAGGTGCTGATGCCGTGGTTGGTCTGATAGTCTCAAGCAAAGATTGAGAGGTTGACTCTGTAAAATTATGCCCATAGAGACATAAGTCTAATGCCTGGCTTTGAGTGAGCTGTGTATGTGTCTCAGACCCTTTCTCAGTGCTTAATTGATCACAAACACACAAATTTCAGGGTTGGTCGGTCATTACGCTTAACTTTAAAAACACCCCAATTTAAAACCAACAATTAAAAAAAAATTGTTAAAAACTGTATATACAGTAAATACAAGGCAAAGTGTGAATTATTATAAACCCAAAATGTAAATACACCCCAATTTAAAAATGCCACAAACTGTATATATAATTAATACAAGTCAAATGTGAATTATTATAAACCAAAATGGTAGTGCATCAATTTCAAAGCCGTCAAAATAGTCAAATTTAAATGTCATAATTAAAAACCTGATGAGAAGTACCCATAAATTTAAAAAACAATCAATACAAGTAAATTGTATTTAAAATCAACAGAACTTTTTTTAAAATGGGTCACAATTTAAAGACTAGCAACGAGTGTCAAAAAAAAAGTTCATCATTTTTTTTTAATGTATTATAAATGTTCCCAAAATTGTAGCTTGTTACAAATTAAATTAAATTCAGTTGAACAACAGGAAAAAGACAAGGGGTACAATCGAAAAACTATATAACTCTCGGGTAAAGTTAATGAAAGTGACTGCTCGTTGCTACCCCCTCTGTTTTTATAAACAAAAACACGAATCACCCCCTTATGAAAGATACAATTAACAGTGATCTTAACATATTGGTTAATTTCAAAAGCTTTTTCATGTATTGCACAAATAGAGTCTGGTGGAATGTTGTTTTTCTCAAGTTTGCAAATTGCGACTACCTCTGCAAAGTACAACAGTGTAGGCCTAAATTCAACTGTTTTCATACAGAGAGCCATGTATTTAAATTTCAACTGTTATTAATTGTTCTTTTATTCCTGGATAGTGGGACAAAAAGTGAGTACCATCCAACTGTTTTTCAAGTAGAGCAAAACTTAATTTTGTTTTAGTCCTATGATTAGCCAGCTCGATAAACTAAAATTGTTTGGGAGGTAAAAAAAAAAAAGGCACAGACTTAAACATGTGGTCATAGAAATTAAGTGTAATTGTAATTTACACACACACGCACACA
Source organism: Rhysida immarginata (assembly GCA_023313115.1). Classification (NCBI taxonomy): domain Eukaryota; kingdom Metazoa; phylum Arthropoda; class Chilopoda; order Scolopendromorpha; family Scolopendridae; genus Rhysida; species Rhysida immarginata. The sequence goes on along the minus strand of JAHWFO010026798.1, from coordinate 801,018 downwards.
CACACACACACACACACACACACACACACACACACATGACACACCTGCTAGTATAAACATTTAAAATTGTCAATAAAGCTTGTCTGCTCACATAATTACACAAGACCAGAGCTGGTGCAATAAAGCATAAATGTTACTTGACACTGACGCAAAGTTTCCAGTTATTCGGCTTAAAAAAGTGTGGAAAATGTATTCGCATCAATCCAAAAAACTTATACTACACATCTCCTTCTTCATCGTTAACTAGATGAGTTTTCACCATGAAATCTGATGGTGTGACAAAAAGCCGTCCAACTTTAACACAGACATTGGGTAATGGCCTTGCAAAATATACGAGAAGAGTCTGATAAATCAACATTTAATAAGGTTTGTTGAATTTCAAATGCAAACCCACATAGATCTTCCATATCGCTCAGGCTGAACAACGTGTGACTTATAATACCACCCCTGCCACGTTTAGCAACTGTTGTTTGATTTGGAATACAGAAACGTCGGAATGCTCTTTATGGTAAGTACTACCTGGTAATACATACTCCAGCAAGTTAGTGGTGAGGCAACATTTGTCATAGAGTACTTTCACATAAAGTTTTGCTTAAACATACGCATGCATGCTTTCACAAGCTTTTAATTCTGTTAGTATACCATCGAGTTTTGCCTGGGCAGCTGCCCTACAATTTTCTAGCACTTGGAAATCTGGACCCTTTTTAAAGATGATGTTAGTCGAAAGGTCTTTAAAACCTTGTTTATAATGCCCAAAACATTTAATACGCCTTTTCAATACGTTAACTCCTGTTGTATAGGCAAAACGTTGGTATTCTGATTTGTAATTGTTACACTTGAGAGAGCATGGGAGAAAGAGAGAGGGTATACCATTCAGAGACTGAATAGGTGAAAGTAAAGTTGAAATTCAAGGGAAAAATATTAACTAATTTTGCCTGGTTTCTGCCTACTGTGTTGTCTGTACGTGCATTGTAAGTAAGGTCGGTGAATTCTGAGACTTCACCCTCAACATCCCCCAATTCGTTTGAACACAATGGGGTGAATAGGTCATCCAACGTTGCTTTATCTCCAGTGTTACCTATACGCTCTACAGCTGGCTGTGTGTCTTCTGTTGCTGACTCAAGTGGTGGCGGCGAGAGGCTGCGATAGCGTTTGATCGATGTGACGCACCGGGGAATGGGATCATCCTCCACAGAACAATAATGGAACGGCTTGCATCGCTAAAACAATAAACACGTATCATTAACACATGCCATCACAAGTAAAAACCAAAACAATTACCGTAATTAAACAATTTAACAAAAATATTTATACCGCATCAAAAACAATAAATAATGGTTACCATTTAATTAAACCAATCTAGCAAGAATACCTAACCAACCCTAGCCTAGTCTTAATTAAACATGTAGTAATTATATCTAACCAAAACTAGTAAAAAAAATTTTTTTAATTATGAAATACATGTTGTAATAGGTAATATTATCCATCACCACAAATAAAACCCAAAATTAAAAAAAAAAACTAACAAGAATACCTAACCATCCCTAGCAAAGCCTTAATTAAACATGTAGTAATTATATCTATCCAAAACAAGTAAAAAAATTTTTTTAATTATGAAATACATGTGGTAGTAGGTAATATTATCCATCATCACAAACAAAGCTCTAAATTTTAAAAAATCTAGCAAGAATGACTAATCAACACTGTCCTATAAGCAAAAACCAAACAGAAAATTAATTTAAAAAAAAAAAATATAATTATATTAACCTGTGAAATGCGGATGAACTCGCCCACTTGTACGTTTGCACCGGTCTTTGTAAAGGAGCCATTTGTCGACTCCGTGCCACGTGCTACACTATCACTGTTTACCTGAAATATGAAAATGTTAGAACAAAGGAAACTTTAAGAATGTAAATATACAAACAAAATAATAATAATAATTACCAAGTTCGGTGATGAATTTGAGTGATAAAATCCTGGCTTAAGTGTATACACAGGTGAAATTGAGTCGTTCTGAAAATCAGATGTGTTCTGTGACGTCACTACGTAAGGAGAGATAAGTTGTCAAACTATTTTAACTTTAGACATAAGGAAAACATCGGATAGTCATGAAAAACGTGAAGGAATCAACAACAAATTTCACTCACTTATTATTATTATCACACAGGACTTTAGTTGCAAATGACAGTATTAGATGTACAATCAAAAATACTAATGCACAGAACACGTTGAAGCAATGTGTGCGTACAAATAACTGTAAGATATGAGAAGTTAATTAGTATTGTAATAGAACAACTTAAGTGATGTGAATTGTTATAAAGAATTTTAAAAAATCTCACAAAGAACCTGTATTGAGCAATAGAGTATCAGAACCTCAGCCAAATTAAAATATCGGTGGAAGGATGGATCATAATACTGTTCCTGTTAACTAAACAGGTGGTGGCTCTACAGTATAACAGAGGGACATCAGGAGTTCCAACTAGTTTTGCCATTTATTCCCGGAGCACCTGGAATTAACACACGTAACCCCCGTCCTCAATAATTCCTCTGTCATCGCATATTTCTGATATGTCGATGACATCCTTATCCTTTTTGACTCCCGATCCACTACCCCCACTAATATTGTTAACACCTTTAACTTCTTTTCTCCACATTTCCAATTCACTTTTTAACTAGAAACTAACTGGTCCATCCCTTTCCTTGATATCCTCATCACGAACAACCCCCACATTAACCACTTCAACTTTTCTGTCTTCCGTAAACCGACTGCATCCTCCAACTTAATACACCATTCCTCTTCACCCCCCCCCCACCCACAAACAAGCCTCACTAAGATTCCTAATCGACCGTGCCCTGAAGCCCCCCCTCTGCCCCCTATCCAGATCTTCAGAACTCCGCATAATCCGACACTTCGCCCACTCCAATGGATATTCGACTTCCACGTTCTCCCACATCCTTCACTGCCGCAGACAAACCTTTTTCTCTCCCCCCCCCCTCCTGATTCGCCCCATACTAAAAAATGGACGTCCTTACTATATCTGGGACCTAATTTCTCCCAGCTTTCTGATTTCTTATCGTCCCTCGGCCTTCGAATATCATTTCGTACTCCCACCCCAGCTGCTCGCACCCTGAACCCACCCACCTATCACCTCCGACAAATATTCCCAGTCCAGAGTTTATCACCTGAATTGTGCGTTTTGCGATAGGTTCTATGTGGGATTATCAACCCGCAATCTTGCATTGCGTTTCAAAGAACACCTTGACTCGTATAAGGACACCTTTCTCTCACTATGCCATCCATCTCGCAGATTCCGGACACACTTTGAAGACATAAGAAGAGGTTATGTCTGTCTTGCACATCTGCAATAAACCAGAAAAAATTGCCACCCTCGAAGTGATCGAAATATTCAAGACTAAGAGGTCCACTCCCCACTTGCTTCTCAATTGCCAGACTGACTTTAATGTGTATGCAATACTTAGTTCTTTATCTGATCTACTATGACTTTCTCTTGTTTTCTTTTCTTTATTTTATGTTTCTCCTGCCTTTTGTAAATTTTCTTACCCTTTTATTTTATTTTGTTGTGTTTTTATGTAAATCCTCTTGTCTTCGGAGAACCGGATATGTTCTCTTTTCGGTCCACGTTAAACGCACACCAATCTCTGTACAATTTTCTTTTTTGTATTTTTCAAAAAAAAATTTTGTAATTATTTTATTTTATTATAATGGCCATTACATCCTTTTTGAACTCATTGGCCCCCTTGCTTTATATGCTATTGGTTCTTATATTTATTTACGCTCATTGCTTAACTTGAACCACTGTTCTGTATATATAAAGGCTTGCAAGCCTCTGCTGTATATCCTTGACAAAGCCAGGAATAAATGGCGAAACTAGTTGGAACTCCTGATGTCCCTCTATTATACTATAAGGCCACCACCTGTTTAGTCAAATTAAAATAGTCAATGAATTCTCTACAAAACAAAGAAGTAGTATATGAAAATTAAACACCTGCAAATAAAGAATTTAAGAAAGTGTATAAATTCATTCATAGGAAAAATAAATAAAAATATATACTTACAGGAAATCGATGAAGGTGAATGGCTTTGAAAACGTTGATTCAAATCGAACTCAGAAGCAATCATAAAGACACACTTAATGGGCGACTTTTTAGAACGAAAATCTAGCAGGGAATGGCGAGGCATAACATGGTGTCTTACAAACTTTTACAGAGGACGTTAATTCAGAATTAACCAGTCACAGCATAGAAGGCGTATTCAAGATGAAATGTCAATCATCAATCGCGAAACAAAGAACCTCGCTCTTGTGACCTAGAAAAGCTAAACTGGAAAAGGGTGAAGCAAGGGGAGCTAAGGGTGACTAAGCCTCAACTTCTTGGTTGTTTGTGTGAAAAAGAGAAAGAGGAGGGGGGAGTCACCAGTCTTAAGACAAAACAGATTAAGAAACAGAAATACGTCTGTAACATTGTTATGAAAAAATTTAAAATAAAACATAAAATGCCATGTAAAAATGAAAACAATTGCGAAATCTATCTATCTATATATATAAAGAAGGATGTTTGTGGGTCTGTTTGTCTGTGGGTCTGTGGGTCTGTTTGTCTGTATGTTTTTTATACAAATCTACAGTTTTATTCCGATCTTGATAAAATTTCGCATACATGATCTTCAAAGCATGAGGAAGGTCACTGTCTACCTCTGATTTCGGAAAAATAATAAATATCGATAAAAAATCGATATTCATGGTTATGGCAAGGCATATTAATGAGAAATATCTCATGACCAACAATGCAAGGCAAAGTTTGTACAACAATAGGCATGAACAATGGTATCAGCATGCAATTCACAAACACACTGCATGAACCAACAATATATATCTCATGACCAACAATGCAAGGCAAAGTTTGTGCAACAATAGGCCCGTTGTGTTCGCATCAACAATGGTATCAACGCGCATTTCACCAATAACAATGAGCACAAAATGATGATGTAATGTTAAAGCAATCTTTCCAAGAATTACGAGGCATGTTTTTTAAGTAAGTACCGTTTTGGAATTAAAAAAAGACTTGCAAAGATATCGCAATAATTTTATTTTTACATGAAAGCCTGTACCTTAATCTACTTTTCTACATAATTTCCGTGAATATTGAGGCACTTGTCATAACGTGGCACCAGTTTTTGAATACCCTCCTCATAAAATTCTGCCGCCTGACTTGTTAACCACTGTATCAAAAATGTTTTGACTTCGTTATCGTCTTGAAGACGCTGACCACCCAGGTGTTTCTTCAAGTGCAGGAACAAATGGTAGTCGCTGGGCGCCAGATCAGGGCTGTATGGAGGATGATCTAGAGTTTCCCATTTAAAAGATTTGATGAGATCTTTGGTCCGATTAGCCACATGTAGACGGGCATTGTCATGCAGCAAAACGATACCCTTACTCAACTTGCCACGTCTTTTGTTCTGGATTGCACGACGCAAATTGTTCAATGTCTCACAATAAGACGCTGCATTGATTGTCTCATTACGAGGCAGAAACTCCACTAGCAATACTCCTTTTCTGTCCCAAAAAACTGTGCACATGAATTTCCGGGCAGAAATTGTTTGCTTAAACTTCACTTTTTTGGGTGATGATGAATGTCGCCATTCCATGGATTGTTGTTTCGGTTCTGGTGTGACGTAGGCCACCCATGTTTCGTCACCAGTAACAATTTGGTCTAAAAAATCTTCACCTTCATTGTGGTACCGCTCAAGGAAAGTCAATGCACTGCCTAAACGTTGGGTTTTGTGCACTAAGAAATCGTATAACAGCCCATACTTCACAATCGGCGGGACTCACGATTATCGGAGGCATCTTAAATACTCAGTGAACAACGTATACAATGAAGAATCAGACTGTAATGGCGTCAGTGCGTAGACAAGAGATGTAGTTAACCAGCGCGCATGCGCGGAACGCCGACCGTAGCGCTGCGGAGGCGGAATCGCAAAACGGTACTTACTTAAAAAACATGCCTCATATAACAATGAACATAAAATGATGATATAATATGGATAAGTTTCAATTTGTAACAATGCATAGAATTCCTGTTATTCAGGCTTTTCTTAGAAAAGAGAGTTCTTAGTACTTAACAATTTCTTGATAATCTTTAAAAATGATCAGTAACTGGAGATAATGGAGAGTTAGCAGACTATTGAGAAAGAGTGGAAAGACGACAGAGGAAGCACTCCTTTAGCTCCGTGATGTATTGAGCAAATGGGAAGCAAGTAAATAGAAGAATCGGCGACTGCTAGACTGCACAAAGTGATGAATGGCCAAGTTTTTGCTTCAACACATCGAGAGAAGAGTGGAAATTGCAACAACACTAAGTATACATCTGAGGTAAGATTACGTGAGTAAGAAATTATTTAGACTAGCATTGGCATCCTTGGAGAGGTCCAGCACCATTGTGAGCCTTTAAAAAGATTTTTTCGAAATTTTCATTAAGAATTTTTACTGTATTAATTCTAAGCATTTTCATGTGTTTATTTTTAAGATATTCCAAAATTTAATTTAATTTTTTGAGATTGTTCTGTTTACATCCAAGTGTAATTATCCCGGGCAACGCCGGGTACCTTTGCTAGTTATTAGAATAATTAAACAACTAGGAAAACAAATGTAAAACAGTAATAATAAAACATTATTATAATTATCAGACTGAGCAACAAACGTTTTCATCTCAGGCTGTTGTAAAAATACGCAAGCAATTATTTATTACTATTAAAATTAAAATTATAAGTATTCATTCAAGAGAAAATAGTGCATAAAACAGTAAAGACAAAAACGAAGGCATGTTTTTTAATGCATGTACACGTGTAGAAAACTTTATATTTATTTATTTATTTATTTATTTGTTTATTTATTTATTTATTTATGAAATGCCTATGTCTGCATTCATCTGTTTAAAAACAACATTAAAGAATATATATATTTAATGCACTTGTGAAAACGGTTAGAAGACAGAAAAATGAATTGCGGAATGTTGCTGGGGATGGAAACCGATGCAGTGAATTCTGTCCTCCACTGCAAATCGCTAGAACGAAATTTGGAACCTAGATAAAAATCAGATGGGCGAAAAACGAACTTTGTACGTTTGTTCAACATGAAAAAAAAACGCTAATGTGCACTAAACTTATGCTGGAAACGTCATAGAACTCGGAAACCACACGAAAATATATGAACTTTTAAGAGAATTTGCATATGCGAAATCTAACCCTTAAACAAATTTCACAAACGTAAAACTCGACGTCAAACAAAATCATCAAAGCAAAAAAGGAACCAATCAACAAATGATTTTAACAATATCTAACAACACTGTGAAAAACACTTTGTTGAATTTATGTAGAGCTGAGAAATATTTTTATGTCATGTTAAAAAAATAAACGTAGAACAAACGCATGAACATTAAGTAATATTGAAATAAAGTATATGCATCAAATACAACTGAAAAACCTCAATCATACTTTGAAACGGAATATTTGAAACTTTATTAAGGCAAAATTACTATGAAAAATTTGACAGCCTGTGTAAAAAATATATTTATTAATACAAAAACAGAAAAAGACATGTTTGGACAGAAATATCAAAACAAAAGTTGAAAATGAAAGGGGAAGTTGGTACACAAAGAGAAATTTAATTCCATAATTGACACCACTCAAGTAGTGAAAGGGGAAGCAAAACCAAACATGCCCTACCTATAATTTCATATTGAATAAGTTTCAGAGAAAGCAAAGCAAAACATAAGACACGGGTTCAAATGCTGAAAAGGTCAACAAAATCAAAAGTCAAAAAGGTCAATGATGACCACCCAAAAGAAACATCTAGAAGAATCTAGAAAGAAATGGAAACCTCGTGACCAACGCCTTCACCATGACAACCGTGACATCAACTGCTTGCGCGCATAGATTCAGACACAGAGCATTCACTCAGTACTCAGTCAGGGCTCCCAACTCGAACAACCCAACTTAAGCACGCAGTTGTCACCCACTCCAATACAAGAAAAAAAAAAGAAAGCAAAATACCTTGTGACATGGAAAAGAATCCATCCCTTCACTGTAATTAGAGAAATACATTTTATATGCATTATTATTATTATTATTATTATTATTATTATTATTATTATTATTAGAAAAAGATGTTTGAACGCTATTTAACTCGTTTTTAATGTAGCATGACTTATTTTTTTCCGCTTTCTCTCTCTCTCTCTCTCTCTCTCTCTCTCTCTCTCTCTCTATCTGTAGTACTCGGAGCTACCACCACGGCTATTACTTTCAAAACTCAGAAAGGCGATGTGGTATACAGCGAGTTATCTATCTGTGGCATCTATAATGACCGAGAGGACTCAATGAGCGGACCAAGAGGCAGCTGGACATCTACGGCCAGAGGTTGAAAGGTCAGTATACCTTTTTTGCTACCCGAAGAAAACGAGATAAAACTCAGCCAAGTCGATTAGGACCGACTTAAAGCCATCAATTACACACTACCTGGGCATAGGAACTTCTTCACCGGTTCTCTATCTTATTTTGCATTGCCAGGGATCATAAACCACTACAAACGCGTCACTACGCGGTTTTATGCATATGGCGGAATTCACTACCGTGTTTTAAGTTGATTACTCGGCATGGAGGTTACAAATGCCAAAAGACTCGTACCATCCATGGTCGAGAACAAATGGTCGAATCCTATATTTTGTAACGAACCCAGTCGCACATATTATGAAATGCCAAGCACTGCTTATTCACTAGGTGTAATGATACAGGTTCATCATTTTACCGAACCTATATAAAAAATACGCGATGTGGGAACCAAAAACAACCTTCATCATCCCCACCAATGCAAACGCCCACTTTGACGAAGATGCCGACTAAAAGACAGACGATGAAGCCGAGGAGATGTACGAGAGAACCGCTGAAGACGAAATTGACCTGGGCCGAGCATGAAAAGATCCGTACGAGGAACAGAAGACGAAAACGAAAAAAAATAAAAACTTGAAAAATTAAATTAAATTAAATAAAATATAAAAATAAATAAAGAATGAAAAAATAAATTGAAAAACAACCAAACTAATAAAAAATTAAAAAAAAGGTTAGATGGGAAACCAGATGAGGGGGGTGTGAAACCCATACTCACACATAATACCGTCCCTGTGTCATCACACACCACCAGAGGGACTGCAAAAACATCTTGCGATGCCACCTGGTGACAAAACCCGACAACAAAAATGGCGGCTGAATATTAATATCATAACACAATATTAAAATCAATTTATTCATAACTGTTGTGACGTCATGGGGAAACCCATTACGTGACCCAAAAATTGGTGACTGTGACGTCAAGAAGGTGGTAGAGGCGGGTGTGCGGTCACGTGACACGTGACACGAATACTGCATGCTGATTGGACGCTTTTGGGCCATGCCCACCTTATTATTATTCACCCCACTCGACACTCTAACTGCTATTGTATATCTCATGACCAACAATGAAACGCAAAATTTGTTCAATATAGATAAGCTTTAATTTGTAACAATGCTTAAAATTCCTGTTATTCAGGCATTTCTTAGAAAAGAGAGTTCTTAGTACTTTACAATTTCTTGAAAATCTTTAAAAATAATTAGTAACTGGAAATGATGGACAATTAGAAGATGGACAATTAGAAGATGACAGAGGAAGCATTCCTTTAGCTCCATGCTGTATTGAGCAAATTGTAAGCAAGTAAATAGAAGAGTCCGCGACTGCTAGACTACAAAAAGTGATTATTGGCCAAGTTTTGCTTCAGGACATCGAAAGAAGAAAGTAAATTGCAACAACATCAAGTCTACATCTAAAATAAAATTACGTGAGTAAAAATTATTTAGACTAGAAGGCATCCAAGAATTATAACAATGAACATAGAATGATGATGCAATATGGATAAGTTTCAATTTGTAACAATGCATAGAATTCCTGTTATTCAGGTTTTTCTTAGAAAAGAGAGTTCTTAGTTCTTAACAATTTCTTGAAAATCTTTAAAAATGATCAGTAGCTGGAGATAATGAAGAGTTAGCAGACTATTGAGAAAGAGTGGAAAGACGACAGAGAAAGCAAACCTTTAGCTCCGTGCTGTATTGAGCAAATGGAAAGCAAGTAAATAGAAGAATTGGCGACCGCTAGACTACCCAAAGTGATGAAAGGCCAAATTTTGCTTCAACACAACGAGAGAAGAGTGGAATTGCAACAATGTCAAGTATACATCTATAGTAAGATTACGTGAGTAAGAAAATTTTTAGACTAGCAGTGGCATCCTTGGAGAGGTCCATCCGTTGTGAGCTTTTAAAAAAATAAAATTTAGAATTTTCATTAAGAATTTTTACTGTATTAATTCTAAACGTTTCCCTGTGTTTATTTTTAAACGCGTGTCTCCCTTGAGCTCCCACTCCAACTTCCAGACGACTGGCAAAAATTTATGTGTCTGGAAAGGAAAGAGAAAGAACGAGTATTGGTCAGAGTAACTCTGCAACTAAAACAGAAAAAGTTATACGGGCGTTTGAAACATCTGAACAATGGGAGTTTCGAACAGAGGAAGAGGGTATAAGAGCTTCTACGTCAAGGGCAAGAACAACTTGAGTCTAAAGTATCTGGTGATTCTCCACAGTGGTACGGCAAGTCAAGAAGAGTTTAGATAACGTTATATCACCTAGAAATCCTGTTTTTCGTATTTTTTCGTAGAATGGATAGTCCCTTTGTTCTGTGGTTTATTGACTGAGTTATTATTTAACCAATTGGGAGCTATATTTTATTATTTTGAGATTGTTCTGCAATTATCTTGGGCAATGCTGGGTACCTTTGCTAGTCTATTTTTATATATAAAGAAGAATGTTTGTTTGCAGGTGGGTTTGTTGGTTTGTTTCTTATATAAATCTACAGTTTTATTCCGATCTTGATGAAATTTGGCACATTTGACTTTCAAAGCATGAGGAAGTTCACTGTCTACCTCAGATTTCGAAAAAAGGATTATTATCAATAATAAATCGATATTCATGATGATGGCAGTGCATATTAATAAGGAGTATCTCATGACCAACAATGCAAGGCAAAATGTGTGCAACAATAGGCTCATCGTGTTCGCATCAGCAATGGTATCAACACGCAGTTGACTATTAATAATGAGCATAAAATGATGATGCAATGACAGAACATTCATTTCCAAGAATTATTAATGATGAACAGGAAATGAATATAATTGAAGATATAGACATGGCAGTCTCTCCCTTCAGCTCCCTAACAAGCATTCAGACGATTGGTGAAAGCGTGAGTGTTTATTTGTGCATAAGTGTGTGTTTTCATGAATGTGTGTGTGTGTGTATGTATGTGTGTGTATGAGAGAGAGAGAGTGTGTGTGTGTGTGTGTTTTATGGAACCTTTGAGCCATGCATAATCTATTACAGTTTTTTCTTTATATAGAAGAACTAGCAGAGGACCCGGCATTGCCCGGAATAATTACAATTGTAGGTAAACAGAACAATCTCAAGAAGTTAAATTATAACTACAAATTGGTTAAATAATAACTCAATGAATATAACACAGAACGAAGAGGCAATCTATTTTATGAAAAATCCGAACAACAGGAATTATAGGTAATACACCGTGACTTTATATACCTCTTGTTGACTTGCCTCAGATTAAAATGATATCCATCTTCACCACCGAGGAACATCACTGGATACTTTAGACCCAAGTTTTTCTTGCCCTTGACGTAGAGGCATTTTACCCTCTTGCTCTAGTCGAAATTCCCGTTGTTCAGAAATTTCCAATACCCATAAAGATTTTTATGTTTTAGCTGCAGAGTTTCTCTGACGAAGACTCGTTCTTTCTCTTTCCTTTCTAGGCAAAACATTTTTGCCAGTTGTCTGGACGTTTCATAGGGAGCTCAAGGGAGACACGTCTGACTCCTGTGCCTCCTCAACATATGCTGCCTTATTTATGTCCATTATTTTATGCTCATTATTAATAATTCTTGGAATCGAACGTTCAGTCATCGCATTATCAGTATCTCAGTTTCCAGATTATTTACATTCACACAGAATATAGTCAAAATATATTTTTATGAAATGGTTGCATCTGCTGTGCTCTGAGTCTTTGTTTTTTTGATTAAATTTAAAATATCTTTGAAATAAACACATGAAAACGCTTAAAATTAATACAGTAAAAATTCTTAAGAAAATTCCCAAAAATTTTTTTTTAAGCACTCATAATGGGAGGACCTCTCCAAGTATACCACTGCTAGTCTAAATAATTTCTTACTCATGTAATCTGACTTTAGATGCACACTTGATGTTGTTGCAATTCCAACTTTTCTCTCGATGTCTTGAGGCAAAACTTGGCCATTCATCACTTTTTGTAGTCTAGCAGTCACCAATTGTTCTATTTACATGCTTACCATTTGCTCAATACAGCACGCAGCTAAAGGAGTGCTTCCTCTATTGTCTTTCCACTCTTTCTCAATAGTCTGCTATCTCTCCATTATCTCCAGTTACAGATCATTTTTAAAGATTTTCAAGAAATTGTTAAGTACTAAGAACTCTCAATTCTAAGAAAAGCCTGAATAACAGGAATTTTGTGCATTGTTACAAATTGAAACTTGTCTATATTGCACAAACTTTGCCTTGCATTGTTTGTCATGAGATATATATTGTTGATCCTTGCATTGTGTTGGTGCATTCCATGTTCATACCATTCTTGATATCTATTGTTGCACAAACTTTCCTTGTATTGTTGGTCATGAGATATATATTGTTGTTTCGTAAAGAGTGTTTGTGAATTACGTGTTGATACCATTTTTGCACAAATTTTGCCTTGCATTATGGTCATGAGATACATCTCATTAATATGCCTTTCCATAACCATGAATATCGATTTTTTTTATCACTAAACAGGTGGTGGCCTTAGAGTATAACAGAGGGACATCAGGAGTTCCAACTAGTTTCGCCATTTATTCCCGGCTTTGTCAAGGCTATACACAGCAAGAGGCAAACCAGCTTTTATATATAGAACAGTGGTACAAAATATATAATGAGCGTTTTTTAAGATACATGAACCAATAGGAAATAAAATAAGGGAGCCAATAAGTCCAAAAAGGAAATAATGGCCAATAGAATAAAATAGAATAGAAAAAACACAACTTTGAATTATACAGAGGAAAAAAATTATACAGAAGTTATACATACATGGTGCGTATTCAATGCGGACCAAAAAGAGAATTTATCCGGTTGTCTGGGGACAAGAGGATTTACAGAATTGAATAAAACAACGTAAACAAGAACTGGCTAAGAAATATACAAAAAGCATAATACAGAAAATCATAACAGATCAGACAAGAACCAAGTATTGCATGCACGTTAAAATCTGTTTGGCAATTGAGAAGCAGGTGGGGGGTGGACTTCTTGGCCTTGAATATTTCGATCGTTTCAAGGGTAACAGTTTTTTCTGGTTTATTACAGACATGCAAGACAGTCATAACCTCTTCTTGTGCTTTCAACGAGTGTCTGGAGTCTGCAAGATGGTTTGCATAGTGGGAAATATGATCCCGTTTTTTGTATGAATCAACGTGTTCTTTGAATCGCACTGCAAGATTGCGGGTCGATAATCCCACATAGAACAAGTCGCAGAATGCACAATCCAGGCGATAAACTCCAGGTTGGGAATACTTGTTGGTGGTGATGGAGGAGGGCGGGTTCAGGGATCGAGCTCATGAGGTAGGAGTACGGAAAGATATTCAGAGGCTGAGGGACGACAGGAAATTAGAAAGCTGGGTGAATTTATGGCTCAAATATAATAAGGACGTCCATTTTGTAGGATGGAGCGAAATGGGAGGCGGAGGGGAGATGAGGGCTCGTCTGCGGAGGGGAGATGAGGGCTCGTCTGCGGAGGGGAGATGAGGGCTCGTCTGCAGCGGTGGAGAATAGAGGAGAACGTGGAGGAGGACTATCCATTGGCATGGTCGAGGTAGCAAATTATTCGGAGTTCGGAAGATCTAGATAGGGGGTTGAGGGGGAGAATCAGGGCACGATCGATTAGGAATCGTAATGAGGCTTGTTTGTGTGTAGGGGGTGTGAGAAGGAATGGTGTATTAAGTTGGAGGATGTGGTCGGTTTGTGGAAGACGGTAAAGGAGAAGCGAGTAGTGTGGGGGTTGTTGGTGATGAGGTTGTCAAGGAAAAGGGATAGATCGGTTGTTTTCTAGTTCAAAGGTGAATTGGACATGGGGGAAAAAGGAGTTAAAGGTGTTAACAATATTAGTGGTGGTAATGGAACGGGAGTCAAAGAGGATGAGGATCTCATCGACATATCAGAAATATGCGATGACGGAGGAATTATTGCAGAAGGGGGTGACAAATTTTAATTCTAGGTGCTGTAGGAAAACCTCAGACAGAAAACTGCTGAGTGGGAATCCCATTCCTAGCCCTGCGGGTTGGGAATAGTAGGAGTTGTTAAAGGAGAAGTAGTTCCGCGAAGAATTTACAGAGAGAATAGCTAGTAGGTCGACAGTATTGGGTTTGGGGAAAGATGCAGCAAGTAATAGGGACTGAAGGATAGAAAAGGTGGGGGTGACGAGGACATTAGTATGTAAGTTGGTGATGTCAAGGGACATAAGGGAGAGGTGCTCATCTGTGTAAATGGAAGAGAGGGACTCAGTAAAGTTGAGGGAATAGCGTACGCTGTTAGTATTAGGAAGGATTTTCAGGTTAAAGAGGAAGGTGGAAAGGGATTTGGCAACGAGGTGGGCAGGAGCAGGGGAATAGTTTACAATAGGACGTATACGCATGTTAGGTTTATGGATCTTGACTAGGGCGTTAAGGTTGGGTGGGTGAGGGTCAGGGGGGATGAGGCGTCGGAGGTATCTGAAGTGTGGGGATTTGTTGATGACGGAAATAATAAATTTGTGGTATTAAGAGGTGGGTGGTGCTTAGATTCATTCAAAGAAGCGTCCATGTCTAGACCACGCCATGAACTACTCACTGATGCTGCTGCCTCTACCACCTTGAAAACGAAGTTACAAGATTCCGATGCCCTCATCGTCAAGGCCGATAAAGGTAACGTGTCGGTTATCATCTACCGTTCTACATATATAGATAAAGTCAACGATTTAAACCCCAGACAACCGGATAAATTCTCTTTTTGGTCCGCGTTGAATACACACCATCTATGTATAACTTATATATAATTTTTTTCCTTTGTATAATTCAAAGTAGTGTTTTTCTATTCTATTTTATTCTATTGGCCATTTTCTTTTTTGGACTTATTGGCTCTCTTATTTTATTTCCTATTGGTTCATGTATCTTATAAAATGCACATTGTATATTTTGTGCCACTGTTCTGTATGTAAAGGCTCGTTTGCCTCTTGCTGTGTATACGTTGATGACATAGGAGATCATCTGGATGGAACCTAGGCTGAGGACGATCAAAACGGATTAGCTCTTCAAGGTATCACTCTCTTCTCTTTTCAGGTATCATTTTATTACTCTCATTTCACGGAGCGGCCTTTTCAGGGCGATATTCACCTTTTGTTACATCTTATGTGCTGGTCCCTGGCATTGGAATTAATATTCCTGTAAACCAGTACAACAAGACGCTCATTATCCTTCTGGGTCCCTGGCGTTGGGATTAATTTCCTCGCAAACCTAACTACGGACATTTTTTCATATCATCTGTTATTATTCTAATCATTCACGAGTGGTTCCCTGGCATAGAATTAATTTTCTCGCTAACCTGACTTGTTCTTTTTTCTTAAAGCTAGGTGGGTCCTTCTTAGGATGGCTTCTTAAGCACATACCTAGCTGCGAGGTTACTCCCCCCCCCCCTGGTTCTATACATTTATATATGATGGCTTCGTCCAAATTAACCATGTTGAAGTCGGCTAAAGAGCCTTTGCCAGTAGCAGATGGTAAAACTGTGTCCTACGAAAAAGCCTACTGGGATGCCTGCTTGGATGCTAGGTTTGCTGCATTTGACCTAGTGTTCAACGAAATGTTAGAAGCCCTCTGGGATGAAATAAACGCTAAGTATAGTGCTCTGGAGGAAAAAAATCGAATCCCTACACAACAGTTTTGAGGAGAAGTTCGAAGGTATCAACAAGGAAATTAAGGACTCTCGTAGAGATGTTATAGACAAGATAAGCGAAATGAAGCAGGAAATGCTCCGGAACCCCGAAGGCAGGAAACTCCACGGAAGACAAACCGGTTGATAACAGCAAGATAAGTAATGTTTTAAAAACTATTTATTGTTCTAAAAATGTGGAATCAATGGATACAATAGAAAATAGTAACTGTTCGACAAACGGTGTCTGTAAGAGAAGTCACTATGATGAAAGCGATGAAGAAGTGGATGACAGTCCCTGGATTGAGGTTACTAATACTAATAAAAAATTCAGAGAAGGCAAGAGGATCGATAACTTAAAGACCGTCTCCAAAGTAAGCAAAGAAGTCGTCAGCCATCTAGAATGAGGCATCCAAAGAATGGACAGAGTCGCTCGGCTGATGAAGACCATAGCATCACGAAGAGGTATGTACCACCAATTATCTGCGGACTCATGGCGTCCCGTTTAAGACGATTTTAACTGAGCTTGAGAAGCATGTTCCAGTGGAAATGATCACCGTTCATATGGGCAGTGCTGAAATCGTCAAAGTTAAATGTAAAGACTAAGAAACTCCCAACAGGTTAGTCTCGGGAATTAAGTCTGACAATATTCTAAAAATTCAGCATCATCAACTGAAGTCCGAGAAGGTTCTGAAGTTCGTCATTCGGAATGTTGATGTTACCTATGATCTGGATGACTTCCAAGAAAACCTAAAAAGAGCCAACTACTTCCCGGAAAAGGTAATTCGATTAAAGAAAGCCAAAGGATCCATTGATATGCCGATGGTTTTGGTTTGCTCCCGAACACCGAACACAACCAATCATTGAAGAATATTACACGTATTAGGCCGCTGGCAGTGTTAGTGGAGGCATTTTAAGGGAACAAGAAGTCACTACAATGCTACACCTGCGATTTGGTCACGTAGCCATGGGCTGCACAGAAGATCCCCGTCGCAACAAATGCGCAGAGGGGCACCAGTCTAGAGATTGCCCCAAGATTAAAGGACAAGACCCCCCAAAGTGCGTTAGATGTGCCCAAAATACCCCCAGCTACTCGAAATGCCCAAAATACACCCAGGTTCAAAGGATGCCTAGTTCCAAAGTGACAGCAAACAAATCCTATGCTGCGGCTGTGTCTAAGCCAGAGGATAAAGGCCTCAACATCAATGACCTACCAGGTATGTATAAGCAATGATTTTTCAATTGAAAAATAGAAGGAAAAATTCTGCGACCCGGATTCGAACCAGGAACGTCGACTATCATGGCCGATGCCTCTACCAATTAGGCTATCGCAGACACCACGGACAGCGAAGCTGTCTCAAGGTGTCTTAAAGACAACCAAGTTGTCATGGTTGAATGCCCAATGGGAAACGGGAACCTGGCCCACAGATCGAGAATTTCTCCACTCCAAACCATCAGAAAGTTGATGAACTCACAAGTAAATAATAATAATTATTAACTGGAGATGCGTCTCCAAGCATAGGTAATGATTTTTCAATTGAAAAAGGAAGGAAAAATTCTGCGACCCGGATTCGACCCGGATTCTGGTAGAGGCATTGGCCATGAGTCGAGGTTCCTGGTTCGAATCCGGGTCGCAGTATTTTTTCCTTCCATTTTTCAATTAAAAAATCATTACCTATGCTTGGAGACGCATCTCCAGTTAATAATTATTATTATTTACTTGTGAGTTCATCAACTTTCTAATGGTTTGGAGTGGAGAAATTCTCGATCTGCGGGCCAGGTTCCCGTCTCCCATTGGGCTTTCAACCGTGACAACTTGGTTGTCTTTAACACCTTGAGACAGCTTGGCTGTCCGTGGTGTCTGCGATAGCCCAATTGGTAGAGGCATCGGCCATGATAGTCGAGGTTCCTGGTTCGAATCCGGGTCGCAGAATTTTTCCTTCCAATTTTCAATTGAAAAATCATTACCTATGCTTGGAGACGCATCTACAGTTAATAATTATTATTATTTATATGTATAAGCAATTAGGACGTATCTTTCATCTGTTTTTTAAACTAGGCAAAATTTACCCACAGTTGAGTGGGCTCCGTACGACCAACTAATTATACTATGGCTGCAAAACGTTATACAGTAATCAACAAAGGTGAACTTCGGTGCATGATATGGAACGCTAGGGGAATTCCCCGAAAGCATACCAAGCAATTTTATGATAAAGCAAGAAATCGACGTTGCTTTCTTCTGTGAAACGCACCTCAAACCAAGCCAAGACTTCAAGTTATCTGGCTATTGTGTGTACCGTATAGATCGTATGGCTTCAAATGCTGCAAAATGTGCTTCTGGGGGCTCTGCGATCATCATTAAGAAGGGAATTCAATACTAAGAATTAGTCACCAAGTCTTATGTAGATATGGAATCGGCCTCCATCATTATCAATGACATCTCCTGTGGTGAAATGAAGTTCGTGGCGCTCTATAATTCACCTAAACATTATCTTGACTTTAGCGAGCTTGATGAACTCTTCAGTGGTGACACTCCAGTCATCATGACTGGTGACCTAAATGCCAAACCCCAAGCTGGAACTCTAGAACGCAGAAATACAATGGCATGATTCTCTATAGGTGCATACAAGGAAAAGATGACATCATCGCTGCTGGACCTGTGGAGGACACCTACTAATGCGACCACTCCCCTACTAGTGACGTTTTGGACATCTCTCTCTTGAAGGGTTTCTTCAAACCATACAATATCTTGACAATTGATATTCTGACCACAAGCCTGTGACGTTGAAATTTGACAATGTTGACATAATATTCGGAGAGGAACTCATACATCATCAAGACTAGAAGCTCTACAAAGATATTCTTAAGGACTATGACTGCTATCCCGACGTTGCGTACTGTACGGAGGACATCAATCAACGTGTTGAAGACATCACCAGATGTATTAACAGTGCCATAGAAGCTAGTAACTCTCTATCAGAGAATAAACCTCCTCATTGAATCCAACTTACTCCTGGAATCCAAAGCCTAATTGCTGATAGAAACAGGACCTGTAGACTATAGCAACGCTATCGTGAACCTTGGCTCATAACCAAGTACAAAAGGCTAGTACGAAGAGTCCAATAGGAGATAAAAGAGCTTCGCGATGCTAGATGGAATGACAAACTCAAAAGCTTGTCGGCTTGCGACAATTCCATTTGGAGTATGGTCAGAGCTTTACAGAAGAAGAAGTATAATACGCTTCCTCCGCTCTGTACACCACAAGGTGACTATATGCAAACTGATCAGGATAAGGCCCAAGTCATTGCAGATTCATTAGAAATGCAATTTGTTACTCCTATCAACAACAATCCCGAGAGCCAAATCATTTCTCAGCGTGTGGAAGATGGCCTTGTCAACTTTGATGAAGTCCTGCAGCATTTAACGAAGGACAGCATCGAGGCCGGAACGATCACCACCATCATAAGTAAACTGAAAAAGAAGAAGTCTCCAGGAAGAGACAAGGTGAGCAATAACGCCCTTATTAATCTCCCAAAGAACTTTATTGACTATCTCACCAATATTATTAGCGACTGCTGGAAATTTTTTTACTTTCCTGCATCTTGGAAACAATCTATTGTTTTGAGTATCCCCAAGCAGGGGCAAAACCCAGCAATTCCTTCAAGCTACCGACCTTTTAGTCTACTCCCCTCAATGTCTAAAGTTTTAGAGAAAACGATCCTCGTCAGATTCCAAGAACACTGCCTCGCCAATGATCTACTTCGGAAAGATCAGTTTGGCTTTCATGCCGTCCACTCTCGTTAGATGCAGATATGAAGGCGTGTATAAGACCTGAGCACCCCCTTCAACCTTTCCAGGTACTGCGGAGTAGTATTCCTCGATGTCAGTGGTATTCCTCGACCTATTAGTCTGCTCCCCTCGATGTCAGTAAAGACAGGTCCTACCAAGCTAAATTTGGTGAAAATCTATCCACGCCCCGTGTTGTAAATGCCGGTGTCCCTCAAGGTTATGTCCTCGGGCCCGTGCTATTTAATTATTTTGTGCATGATTTCCCGAACCTCAAAAATTGTAATCTACCGGGTGGGCAAGAAATAACGTGAGGTGTTCAGAGCTCGCTAGCGGGAATTCTATTTGGCCATATGCAGTACATTTTGGTGTGTATACTTAGTGGAACATGCAGTTTCGAATTCTGCAAAAAAATAGTACCAAAAGTCGCCATAGCGGGTGCTTATTTCAAGAAAAAAATCAATAGCTATTTGTCAAATGAACAAATACCGTACAAACCAACTTTAGTAACAACAATAAACAATGTTTTATTTTTTATTACAAATGTGTTTCAATATGACCAACAGTGTGCTGTTCCAATAGCTGCATGCGATACACCACATTTTCTACGGCAGCTTGCAGCATATCTGCATTAATTAGTCTGATATGTAACGTTATTTGATCCTTTAAAGTTGAGAGGTCAGGAACATGTGCTTGATACACAAGGCTTTTCAAATATCCCAATGACCAAAAATCACAAGGGTTGAGATCAGGCGACCTGGGTGGCCATACCATGGGAAATGCACGACTGAAAAACGTTCTGAAAAACGTGTCTGAAAAACGTTCTCGCAAGATCTGCTGCACCTGACGTCCGATGTGCAGTGGCGCACCATCCTGCATAAAAATGGTAGAATCCAGACAACTCTTTTCCTGCAATCGTGGTATGACAAAATTCTCAAGCATATCGGCATACCTGGCAGAATTGACGGAACAAGTCACTGGTCCACAGGGACGGATTTCTTCAAAAAATACCGGCCGATGATGAAAGAAACAGTAAAGCTGCACCATACTGTTAGTTTCGGTGAATGCATAGGAGTTGGCAGACACAATTGTGGATTTGATGCAGCCCAAATACGGCAATTGTGGGTATTGATATCACTATTCAAGTAAAAATGTGCCTCATCACTCAGTAAAATTTGCCATGGCCATGCATCATCCACTTCCATATGTGCTAAAAATCTCAACAAAAAGTCAGTTCGGGTACATTCAACTCCAGGAAGCAATTGTTGAACAGGTGTGAGTTTATAGGGATAAAATGTCAATATCTTATGCAATATTTTCCTCACCGTCGAATATGGATATCTGTTTGGCGTGCTATTGCGTGTGCACTGCTGGTACCCTGCACAGTAGTCATCTCCTGTTCCACAACAGCAGTTGCAACTTCTTCAACGTGTTGCTGCCTGATTCGTTTGCGTCCCCGGCCTGGTTGCACTCCTAGAGTTCCTATAGATTCAAATCCTTCAATCATTTTCCGTAAGTTAGTTATGCTCATCGGTCCTTTTCGTGACGTTTTCAATCGCAGGAATTCACGAAGGGCAGCACTTACATTGTCGCTCTTCTGATAAAACAACTTGACTAATAACGCCCGGTCAGGCAGAGTAAGCGTCATCGTCAGCCCATTCGTTCGTGAATGATGGGAAATCCTCAGCCTTGCCTTTTATTGTCGTGATTGCTCAACACAGAACGCGCTTATGCAAATGTATTCATTGTTTTCTTGAAATAAGCGCCCCCTATGGCGACTTTTGGTGCTAATTTTTTTTTTTTTTTGCAGAAATTGAAACTGGATGTTCCACTAAGTATATACACCAATATGTACTGCATTTGGTCTAATAGAATTCCCGCTAGCGAGCTCTGAACACCTCACGTTATTTCTTGCCCACCCGATATATTTCTATGCTGACGATACTTCCATATTGACATGGGCACACAAGCCGGCTCACGTTATCACTCGTCTACAGACCGCCTTGAAGATGTTAGAAGACTGGTTTAACTGCTGGAAGCTGAACCTTAATGTCGGAAAGTGCAAGGATATGTACTTCAACAGACAGTTCAAGCGTCCCCCAGATTCTCTTGTTCTATCCAATAAAAAACTGGACTGGGTAGACAAATACAAATATCTTGGCATTATCATCGACTCAAGACTCTCGTGGAATCGTCACGTGACCTACGCTCTGAACAAAGCAAAAAGGGCTAAGTACAGTCTCATAGTTCTCCTGGGTTGCAACAGCACCCTCAGCATCGACAACAAGCTACTTCTTTACAAGTCGATTATTTGGACCATACACCTCTATGGCATGCCTGCGTGGGCGACTATCTGTAGAAGCAGATGGAGTGATCTACAGCCATTCCAGAATGTTACCCTGAAGACCATCTCCCAGCTGGACAGAAGGACTGTGAAAAACCAATCCATCCACTCAGTTCTAGATATGGTTCACATCGGAAAGTTTATACAGGGCCTCCTTTTGATTATGATGCAGAAGATGAAGATTCATGACAATACTGAAGAACTCAATAGATATGAAGTGTCATATGAAGTATCGAAAACCAAGGCACATCCTTGACGTCAATCTTATTTTCTTTTTTTATAATATGGAAGACCGCTTGGGTTGGTTAGGCTTCTTGACTGTCTCAGTGTATTTCATTTGAAATTTATTCTGGTTCGATGAGCCACTATCTGAAGAAATGTACACTTTACTGTTCCATTGTCTATTGTCTTGCTGTGTATATCCTTGACAAAGCCGGGAATAAATGGCGAAACTAGTTAGAACTCCTGATATCCCTCTGTTATACTGTAAGGCCACCACCTGTTTAGTTAATAGGAAAAGTAATATCATCTACCCTTCTACCGATTTTTTACCAATAATTATTATTTTTTCAAATGTTTGTGGATTTGTTTCTTATACAAATCTACAATTTTGCTCAAATCTTGATGTAATTACGCACAATTCATCTTCAAAGCAAGAAGAAGGTCCCTGTCTACCTCAGATTTCGGAAAAATAATAATTAACGATAATAAATCGATATTCCTAATGATGGGAGGGCATATTAATTAGAAGTATTTCATGACCAACAATACAAGACAACGTTTGTGCATTTTAAATAAGGTTCAATTTGTAGCTATGCATAGAATTCCTGTTATTCAGGCTTTTCTTAGAATTGAGAGTTCTTATTACTTAACAATTTCTTGAAAATTCTATAAAAATGATCAGTAACTGAAGATAATGGAGAGTGAACAGACTATTTAGAAAGAGTGAAAAGACGACAGAAAAGTGCTGTATTGAGCAAATGGTAATCATGTCAACAGAATAATTGGCGTCTGCTAGACTAAACAAAGTGATGAATGGTCAAATTTTGCTACAAGATATCAAGAGCAGAGTGGAAATTGCAACAACATCATGTGTACATCTAAAGTAAGATTATCTAACTAAGAAATTATTTAGGATTGCTGTGGTATACTTGGAGAGGCCCATCCATTGTGAGCATTAAAAAATTATTTTTCCAATGTCATTATGAATTTTTACTGTATTAATTTTAAACCTTTTCATGTGTTTTTGTTTAAGATATTCCAAAATTTTATTAAAAAATTTAAAAGTCCGAGCCACGCCATTGTTATCATCTAGATTATTTGGTAGCACAGCAGATTTAAACATTTCATAAAAATACAGTTTGACTATTTTCTGTGTGAATGCGATTATTTTGGAAACTGAGACGTTGATAATGCGATGATTAACGTTAGTTTCCAGTAATGAGCATAAAATGATGCAATGACATTACATAAACAAGGCAGCGTCCATTGAGGAGGAACGGAGTCACACGTGTCTCCCATGAGCTGCCTTTCAAACGTCCAGACGACTGGCAAAAATTTATGTGTCTGGAAAGGAAAGAGAAAGAACGAGTATTGGTCAGAGGAACTTTGCAGCTAATAGAGAAAGAGCTATACGGGCATTGGAAAGATCGGAACAACGGGAGTTTCGAATAGAGCGAGAGCGTGTAAAAGCTTCTATTTCATGAGCAATAAAGACTTGGGTCTAAGTACCCAGTGATGTTCCCCGGTGGTGAAGATCGCTATCATTTTAATCTGAGGCAAGTCTAAAAGAAGTTAAATAAAAACCCGGTATATCACCTAGAATTCCTGTTTTTTCGGATTTTTCTAAGAATAGATAGTCCCTTCACTCTTTGTTGTATTGATTGAGTTTTTATTTGACCAATTTGGAGTTATATTTAACTTTCTGATATTGTTCTGTTTACCTACAAGTGTTGGTATCCTGGGCAACACCGGGTCCTCTGCTGGTAATCTTTCTATATATATAAACAAGGATGTTTGCTTGTTTGAGGGTCTGTTTGTTTGTTTGTTTGTTTGTTTGTTTGTTTGTTTTTTATACAAATCTACAGTTTTATTCCGATCTTGATAAAATTTCACATACATGACCATCACAGCATGAGAAAGGTCACTGTCTACCTCAGATTTCGAAAAAATTTTAATTATTGATAAGAAATCGATATTCATGGTTATGGCAGGGCATATTAATGAGAAATATCTCATAACCAACAATGCAAGACAAAGTTTTTGCAACAATATGTACCAACAATGGTATCAACAAGCAATTCACAAACACTCTGCACGGACCAACAATATATGTCTCATGACCAACAATGCAGGGCAAAGTTTGTGCAATATAGAATTCAATGCATAGAATTTCTGTTACTCAGGCTTTTCTTAGAAAAGAGAATTCCTAGTACTAAACAATTTCTTGGAAATATTTAAAAATGATCAGTAACTGGAGATAATGGGCTAGCAGACTATTGAGAAAGAGTGAAAGACGATAGAGGAAGCACTCTTTTAGCTCCTTGCTGTCATGAGCAAATAATATAGCACGTAAATAGAAGAGTCTGTATTGGTAAGCAAGTAAATAGAAGAGTCGGTGACTGCTAGACTACACAAAGTGATGAATGGCCAATTTTTGTTTCAAGACATCAAAAGAAGAACGGAAATTGCAACAACATCAAGTGTACATCTAAAGTAAGATTACGTGAGTAAAAAATTATATAGACTAGAAGGCATCCTTGGAGAGGTCCGTCCATTGTGAGCCTTTAAAAAATTTTTTTGGTAAATCTAGTCCCGGTATATCACCTAAAATGGATTTTTTCAGTGAAGCGGTAAATTCCTGTCTTTCGGATTTTTCTTAGAATGGATAGTCCCTTCACTCTATATTGTAGTGATTAAGTTATTATTTAACCAATTTGCAGGTTTAGTTTAGCTTTTTGAGGTTGTTCTGTTTACCTACAAGCATAACTATCCCAGACAACGCCAGGTCATCTGCTAGTCTTTCTATATATATAAAGAAGGATGTTTGTTTGTGGGTTTGTTTGCGGGTTTGTTTGTTTGTTTCTTAGGCAAATGTACAGTTTTATTCCGATCTTAATGAAATTTTGCATACTTGACCTTCAAATCATGAGTAAGGTCACCGTCTACCTCAGATTTCGGAAAAATAATAATTATCGATAAAAAATCGATGTTCATGGCAAGGCATATTAATGAGAAATATCTCATGACCAACAATGCAAGGCAAAGTATGTGCAACAATAAGTATCAACAATGGTATCAACACGCAATTTACAAACACTCTACACGGACTAACCGATATATATCTCATGACCAACAATGAAAGTAAAAGTTTGTGCAACAATTGGCCCGTCATGTTCGCATCAACAATGGTCTCAATGCGCCATTCTCCAATAACAATGAGCATAAAATTATTCAAAGAATTATAAGAAATGAACATAAACTGATGATGCAATGACAGAACATTCAAGAATTATTAACAATGAACAGGAAATGGATATAATAGGCGATATAGATAGGGCAGTCTCTCTCAATGAGGCAAAGGAGGTACACGTGTCTTCCTTCAGCTCCCTAACAAGCGTTCAGACGATTGGAAAACGTCTGTGTGTTTCTTTTTTTATGTGTGTGTGTTTACCTACAAGCGTAATTCTCCCGGGCAACGCCAGATCTTCTGCTAGGATGTATATAAAGAAGGATTTTTGTTTGTTTGTTTGTTTGTGGGTTTGTTTCTTACAGAAATTTTCAGTTTTATTCCGATCTTGATGAAATTTTGAATGCTTGATCTTCAAACCATGAGGAAGGTCACTGTCTACCACAGATTTCGAAAAATAGATAATTATTGAAAAAAAATCGATATTCATGGTTGTGGTAGGGCATATTAATGAGAAATATCTCATGACCAACAATGCAAGGCAAGGTTTGTGCAACATAGATTTGTAACAATGCATAGAATTCCTGTTATTCAGGCTTTTCTTAGAAAAGAGAGTTCTTATTACTTAACAATTTCTTGAAAATCTTTAAAAATGATCAGTAACTGGAGATAATGGAGAGTTAGCAGATTATTGAGAAAGAGTGGAAAGACAACAGAGGAAGCACTCCTTTAGCTCCGTACTGTATTGAGCAAATGATAAGCAAGTAAATAGAAGAATCAACGACCGCTAGACTATACAAAGTGATGAATGGCCAAGTTTTGCTTCAAGACATCGACAGAAGAAAGGGATTTGCAACAACATCAAATGTACATCTAAAGTAAGCAGTGGGATCCTTGGCGAAGTTCATCTATTGTGAGCTTTGAAAAATTTTTCTCTAATTTTCCTTAAGATTTTTTTCTGTATTAATTCTAAGCGTTTTCATGTGTTTCTTTTTAAGATATTCAAAATTTAATCCAAAAAAAAGTCCTAGCCACGCCAGGGTTATTACCTAGCGTATTTGGTAGCACAGCAGATCCAAACATTTCATAAAAATACATTTTGACTTTATTCTGTGGGAATGTGTATATTTTGGAAACTGAGATGGTGATAATGCGATGACTGAACTTCGTTTCCAAGAATTATTGATAATGAGCAGAAAGTGATGATGCAAAGACAGAACATTAATAACGCAGCGTCTATTGATGAGCTAGGTGCGTCCTTGTTAGGACGGCTTCTTTAGCACACACCTAGTTGCGAGGTTACTCCCCCTCCCTCCTGGTTCTATACATTTATATATGATGGCTTCGTCCAATTTAACCAAGTTGAAGTCGGCTAAAGAGTATGTGCTAGTGGCGGATGGTAAAACTGTGCCCTGCGAAATGGCCTACCGGGATGCCTGCTTGGATGCTAGGTTTGCTGCATTTGACCTAGTGTTCAACGAAATGTTAGAAGCCCTCCGGGATGAAATAAACGCTAAGTATAGTGCACTGGAGGAAAAAGTCGAATCCCTACACAAAAGTTTTGAGGAGAAGTTCGAAGGTATCAATAAGGGAATTAAGGACTCTCGTAGAGATATTATTGACAAGATAAGCGAACTTAAGGAAGCCTTTGGGAAATGTTCCGGGACTCCGAAGGCAAGAAATTCCACGGAAGATAATCCAGTTGATAACAGCAAAATAAGTAATGTCTTAAAAACTATTTCCTTTTTAATAGTATGGAGTCTGTGGATATAATAGAAAATAGTGACTGTTCGACAAAAAGTGGCTGTAAGAGAAGCCACTCTGACAGAACTGATGAAGAAGTGGATGACAGTCCCTGGATTGGTGTCACTAATAAAAAATTCAGAAAAGGCACGAGGATCGATAACCTAAAGATCATGTCCAGAGTAAACGAAGAAGTCGTCAGCGCGTCTAGAATGAGGAATCTGAAGAATGGACAAGGTCGCTCGGCTAATGAAGACCATAGAATCACGAAGAGGTATGTACACAAAATGTCCAAAATACCCCTAGGTTCAAACGCTGTCTAGTTCTAAACTGACAGCAGGCAAATCCTATGCTGCCGCCATGTCTACACCAGAAGATAAAGGCCTCAACATCAACGACCTACCAGGTATGTATAAACAATTAGGACGTATCTTTCATCTGTTTTCTAATCTAGGCAAAAGTTACCCACAGTTGAGTGGGCTCCTTACGACCAACTAATTTTAGTATGGCTGGACAACGTTATACTGTAATCAACAAAGGTGAACTTCGGTGCGTGATATGGAACGCTAGGGGTATTCCCCGAAAGCGTATCGAGTTTCACAACTTTCTGATAAAGCAAGAAATCGAAGTTGCTTTCCTCTGTGAAACGCACCTCAAACCAAGCCAAGACTTCAAGCTACCTGGCTATTGTGTGTACCGTAAGGATCGAATGGCTTCAAATGCTGCAAGATGTGCGTCTGGGGGCTCTGCAATCATCATTAAGAAAAGGAATTCAACACCAAGAATTAGTATCAAAGTCTTATGCAGGTATGGAATCAGCCTCCATCATTATCAATGACGTCTCCTGTGGTGAAGTGAAGTTCGTGGCGCTCTACAATTCACCTAAACATTATCTTGACATTTGCGAGCTTGATGAACTTTTCAGTGGTGACACTCCAGTCGTCCTGGCTGGTGACCTAAATGCCAAACACCCAAGCTGGAACTCCAGAACGCAGATTTACAACGGCATGATTTTCTATAGGTATATACAAGGTAGAGGACCTGTGAACCTGTGGAGGACACCTACTACTGCGACCACTCCCCTAGTAGTGAGGTTTTGGACATCTCGCTCTTGAAGGGTTTCTTCAAACCGTACAATATCTTCACGATTGATGACCTTTGTTCTGACCACAAGCCTGTGCGGTTGAACTTTGACAATGTTGAGATAAATTTCCGAGAGGAACTCGTATATCATCAAGACTTGAAGCTCTACAAAGATATTCTTAAGGACTATGGCTACCATCCCGACGTTGCTTACTGTACAGAAGACATCGATCAACATGTTGATGACATCACCAGATGTATTAACAGTGCCATAGAAGCTAGTAAGTATCCATCAGAGAATAAACCTTCCCATCGAATCCAACTCACTCCTGGAATCCAACGCCTAATTGCTGAAAGAAACAGGACTCATAGACTATGGCAACGCTATCGTGAACCTTGGCTCATAACCAAATACAAAAGGTTTGTTCGAAGAGTTCAAGAGGAGATAAAAGAGTTTCGCCTCGCTACATGGAATGAAAAACTCAAAAGCTTGTCGGCTCGCGACAATTCCATTTGGAGTATGGTCAGAGCTTTACAGAAGAAGAAGAATGTTACGCTTCCTCCACTCCGTACACCATAAGGTGAGTATGTGCAAACTGATCAGGACAGGGCCCAAATCATTGCAGATTCACTGGAAATGCTGTTTGTTACTTCTACCCGATAAGCCCGAGAGCCAAATCATGTCTCAGCGTGTGGAAGAAGGTATTGTCAACTTTGATGAAGTCCCACAGCATTTAACGAAGAACAACATCGAGGCCGGAGAGATCGCCACCATCATAGATAAACTGAAAAAGAAGAAGGCTCCAGGAAGAGACAAGGTGAGTAATAACGCCCTTATAAATCTCCCGCAGAACTTTACTGACTATCTCACTAATAACATTAACGTCTGCTGGAATTTTTCTTACTTCCCTGTGGCTTGGAAGCAATCTATTATGTTGAGTATCCCCAAGCAGGGGCAATATCCTGCAATTCTGGCGAGTTACCGACCTATTAGCCTGCTACCCACGATGTCCAAAGTGTTGGAGAAAACGATTCTCTACATAGAAAAAGGCATCGTAATCCAAGACATATCCTTGATGTCAATTTTGATGACATTGATAATGTCATCTTCCCAGATTACTGGGTTTCATAAATTCTTTTTTTTTCTGTGGCTTACTATGTAATATACTCCTAGTTCAGACAATCGTCAATCAAATTTTCCTCCACCAAGAGGAGGCAATTTTCTTTCATACTTTGGATGACCTTTTTGGGTACATCAGGCTTCTTTTCTAGTTCAGTGTATTTCCCTTGGAATATGATTATGAAGGGTGAGATTATGGAAGCTTATGCTTCAAGTTCCACACGAATACCGATACACTACACTGTTCGATTGTCGATTGTCATTCTTTTTTTTTCACTCTCTATGTTTGGTGGTCTCGTTTTTCTCGATGTCCAAAAGGCCTTTGACCAAGTCTGGTATGATGGGCTCATTTACAAAATGATTACCTACAGTTTCCCTGACGCTCCTTCCTGTCAAAGAGGACTTTTCGTGTTAAGGTTGGGGACTCCTTGTCTGAACCCTGCGATGTTAATGCTGGTGTACCCCAAGGATCTGTCTTGGAGCCAGCCTTATTCAACTTCTTTATCCATGACTTTCCCAAGTTTGCCAAGTGTAGTCTTTACTTGTTTGCTGACGATGGGTCCATCATGACCTGGGCACGCAACCCAGCACATGTCATCACTCGACTACAAAAAGCTTTACATCAGTGCGACAGCTGGTTCACTAAGTGGCAATTAAAGCTGAATGTCAAAAAGTGCAAGGTCATGTTTATCAAAGTGCAAGGTACACTGAGGCGCGAAAAGCAGCAGCAAAGACAGTATCAACAGCCAAGGCCTGGGAGAAGTTCGGGGAGAAATTGGAGGCAGACTATGGTTCGGCAAACAAGGTGTTCTGGCAGACCATGCGCCGCCTCCGTGGAAAGAAGTCTCTTTCATCACAAACTATTAATAGTTCAGATGGGAGGCTTCTGAAAACGGAGGAGAGCGTATTGCATAGGTGGAAGGAATACTTTGCATCTCTTCTTAATCCGGTGATAACAACAACTGAGGCATACGAGGTGCACCTTGGAGCGGAGAATAGTCAGGGTAGTATCACTGAAACAGAAGTCAGATGGGCAATTAAGTCCCTGAAGACTGGCAAAGCTGCAGGTGATGATGAAATCCGGTCCGAGATGTTAAAGGCCTTAAATCAGGATGGTATCCTGTGGCTGACTCGAGTGTGTCAGGTTGCTTGGATATCTGGACAGGCCCCTAAGCAATGGCAGACAGGAATTGTGATCCCTATCTTCAAAAAGGGAGATCAGAGAGATTGCAACAACTATCGAGGCATCTCTTTGCTCAGCATTCCTGGGAAAGTGTACGCTAAGTGTCTGGAGAAGAGAAGTCGGGAAATAGTCGACTCCAAACTGTCGGGGGAGCAGTGTGGTTTCCGACCTGGCCGAAGCACGACGGATCACATCTTTGCTCTAAGGCAAATCTTTGAGAAATCCTGGGAGTATGCAAAAGAGGTCTACGCTTGCTTTGTGGACCTCGAAAAAGCATAAGACAGGGTTCCTCGGGAGAAGCTCTGGCAAGTGTTGCAAGAGTATGGAGTGGATGGGCAATTACTGGTTGCTATCATGTCTCTGTACGAAAGCTCTGAGATGTGTGTCCGGATAAATGGCATTAAGTCAAGACTGTTCACCGTGGGTGTTGGACTCCGCCAAGGGTGCGTACTGTCGCCCATCTTGTTCATTATCTTTATGGACTGGATAGACAGGGGCAGCCGAGGCGATGAGTGTGTTTGTGTGGGCGACTGCCTGGTGGAGAGGTTGCTCTTTGCGGACGACCTTGTCCTGCTTGGGTCTTCTTGCACGAACCTTCAGCATGCACTAGACCGGTTTGCAGCCAAATGTGAAGAAGCTGGGATGAAGATCAGTGTGGCTAAAACCGAAGTTCTGGTTCTTTCAAGACAGGCTGCTCAGTGCGCTCTCCATGTTAGGGGAGCCTCATTGAGACAGGTGGAGAAGTTCAAGTATCTCGGGATTGCATTCACGAGTGATGGACGGCAGGAGAAAGAATTGTATGCTTGGATCGGTGCAGCAAGCTGTGTCAGACGTGAACTGTGGCGATCCGTGGTAACGAAACGAAAGCTGGGTAACAAAGCCAAGCTCTCCGTCTTCAAATCTATCTTTGTCCCCATTCTCACTTATGGTCATGAGGCTTGGGTAATGACCGAAAGAGTGCGATCGCGGGTACAAGCGGCCGAAATGAGATTCCTGAGAGGTGTGGCAGGTGTTACCCTACTAGATAGAGTGTACAGCAGCACAATAAGGGAATCTTTAGGTGTTGAGCCGCTACTTCTCCGCATTGAGAGATCTCAGTTGCGCTGGTATGGCCACGTGATACGGATGCCCCAAACTAGTCTTCCTAGGCAGTTGTTATTTTCCAAGCCGGTGGGTAAGAGACCAAGGGGTCGGCCTAGAACCAGGTGGCTAGACTACATGGAGAATCTGGGTTTGAGTTGCTTGGATATTACCAGGGAGGACATGCGCCTGATGGCGGAAGATCGCGATCGCTGGAGATCCTCCATAGGGCTGCTGCCCCCGCGACCCTAACGGATAAGCGGGTTTGAAAAGTAAGTAAGTAAAAAGAAATAAGGGAAAATGCGGAGAGTTAGCTAACATGAAGCTGAACTACGACCACTCCAAATACTGTATGGCGAGCTTCGATGCAGTGAGAGGAGAGCCACGTTCCTAGGGTACGACCCCGGAGGAGCAGCCCACTGAGTGGAAGTGCATGCAAGCACGGCGTGAGAACGGAGGAGGGCGACAACCTCAGCGGACCAGAGCTGATCAGACGTCGGGAAAAGCACATGGAGCCGAGCAGAGCGATATTGGTCGTCGATGGAACCAACGAGTGGAGACCACCGTCCAAACAATAAGAGTAGTGAAAAATCAGATAAGTGAAAGCTTTCGTTATCATATATGGGCCCACGCGTAAAATGTGAATTTCAATATATCTCCAGCAGTTTAAGAAAGATGCAATATATCTAGATAGAAGATTGTGCTGGCAGAACTAAGTATTATAGTAAATTGTGTGAAGCAAACGAAAAGAAGGGGATTGAGCTAAAGTGAAAATAAGACAGTTTAACGTGAGTGATTTATAAAATGAAGTATAACTAGATGGTTCCAATTATTATATTTTTCATTTATTACATGATATGTTCTCTAGACATTAAAATTAATTTTTAATAGTTTTTCTAACAGATGATTTAAGTCCTAGGCATAGATTTGTTCTCTGGTTAATGTTATTGAATTATAAATTTGTTTTAATAAACATTCCTTTGCATTTACAAGTATACACTTATCTGAGTGCGTCAATTTGCTATTAGAATTAAAGTTTCTTTTTTTATTTTTTTTATTGCCTTAATAAATCAGGAAGGGAAGGGGACTAATGTGGGAAATCCTTATAGGTTCTTGACTGGGCTATTGATGGTCAATTTGGACTACGATATCTATCCTTCTAAATGGGAGGTATGAGGGAGCAGATCTCGGGGGGGGGGTACTGTGTGTTCACCATAATGGTATGTTCTAGCTCAAACTAAGAACCTAAGATTACTTATTTTGCCTGTTTATTGACCTGTATCTCCGACTATTGCTACTAGATAATAAATGAGTGCATTTCTTCCCTTGCTTTCGCTACATGAAAGGACGTAACTCAGCTTTAACTTAACGCAAGGTGAAACGGAGCCGTTAAGAGCCCTCTCCTGTAAGAAATAAGTATACAGATACCCACTCAAGGTAAATGCATATATAGTCTGTGATACAACGATCTTTTGTTTATTGATTATCGCTGGGATTCGGTTAATGGTGTGGGGGTTGGAATATTATACACATGAGTAAGAGCCATCAGGGGTAGTTATTAGGCAAATGGAGCCATAACTGATTAATTAAAAAGAGCCGAGTATTCTGAAAGATAGAATAACATAGTATAAGCAGCAGCGATTGAGTGTAAAGATTAATCCACTATACGATCGACGTCGACGGAGCAACTGACACGGAGTCAGCAGGTTTTATTTCATGATATATAAAGTACGCATCTCGTGCAGGGCCAAGTTAATATTACAGGTAAGTGACGCGCAACGCCACGCCTGCCTGTAGGTCGTTACAATGTCAAACAGGACATTTCGTGTCAAGTTTGGCTGCTCCATGTCTAATCCTTGTGACGTCAGTGCTGGTGTTCCCCAGGGTTCTGTCCTGGGCCCTGCACTGTTCAACTTTTTCATCCATGGTTTCCCAACTTTACTAACTGCAAGCTATATCTGTTCGCTGACGACGCGGCCATCATGACTGCTGATCGCAATCCCGCTCACGTCATATCGCGGTTACAAAAGGCCCTACATCTCCTGAACATGACTCGAATCTGAACATGATTCACCTTGGTAAGTGTGTGCAAGATCTCCTGATGAATATGGTGCTGACGATGAAAAGCCATGACAATGACCTGGTGGCTAGAATACTAAACAACCCGATGGTAATGAAGTCGCATATAAAGTATAGAAAACCGAGGCATATTCTTGATGTCAACTTCGAAGACATTGGCAACGTTTCCTTCCCGGATTATTGGAAGATGTGATACCATCCACCCCCGCCCCCTCTCCCAATCTTATGACAATCGTCAGTCTTACTTTTTTTTCATAATGTGGAAAGACCTCTTTGGGTTAGTCAGGCTTCTTGCCTATTTCAGTGTATTTCATGTGGAATTTATTCTGGTTGGGTGAGCTTCGTGAAAGCACTGCTTTCATCCCACCCGAAGAAATGTACACTTCACTGTTTGATTGTCGATTGTCTTCACATTCAGTATCATCTGGTGTGTTACTCCCTTCTTCCACCTGCTGAATGATGAGAGCTTCGAAAAGCGCTTCTAGGATTAGGTCGCATTTTTCTTTTTATTTATTTTTCTTTGTCTTTTTTTCACTCCTTGTTATGGTTAAAGAGTCAATTATTTCTTGTACGATATTTATTTATCATTAAGTTTAACATATCGACTATCCACATAACTTTCACTCTTTCTTTAACTCGGAGAATTCTTTTACTCTAAACAACACACATCACCATTACACAAAGCAGTCTGCATGGCTGATACAAAATACACACCTCTGAATCTGAACAGCATGCAGAACACCCATAACATTCCTACAACATGCACTAAACTTCAATCATGGCTCGGAAAGCAACTCCATGGTAGACATCCTTCTGACCTCAACCAGCCGCACGTCGACAAAAAAGCGTCGAACTCTTTGGTTGAGTGAAGGGAGTCTCTTTGGGGAAACTGAAGAAACCATGATTGCCATATAAGACCAGGTTATTAACACTAAAAGCTACAGAAAACATATTATCAAAGATTCGACTAATGGGTTTTGCAGAAAATGCCATATCGCAGAAGAAACCATCCAACACGTGATATACAATTGCAAAATACTCACGCAGACAGATTATTTACACAGACATAACCAGGTAGCCAACAACGTGCATCAATATCTAGCTAAGATACACAAGCTAAGAGACATTCACACTCCATACTATAAATGTATCCCTGACACTGTCTTAGAGAATACCACACAAACTATATTTTGATAGATCTATAATCACTGATAAATCTTTCCCTCATAACAGAGCAGACATTACACTAGTAGATAAGCAAAACAAAGTGACATACATAATTGTTATCTCCATCCCCACCACACACAATTTACAAAAGACAAACACTGACAAAATCACTAATGCGGATCTTGCACACGAAATAAAACGCCTTTGGGGAGTTAACAGAGTACACATTGTTCCTATCGTTCTTTCTGCCACTGGGGTTTTTCCACACTCGCTGTACAAAAACCTGTCAGCACTAAATTTAAACCCACACTTATACAAAACCAAGAGCACATAGGGAAGCGGGGATTTCTTGCACATGTATCTTCCATGTCAAAGCTGGTCCCATCATCGCGCACAAACTAGGGGAATTTTAAGGTGCTGCCATCAAATGGCGTTTGTCAGCATCTCTTCGAAAACAAAACCTTTCGCGATGTTGTTAAAAACAAGATTCGCGCGTTCACTTTGCATAGGGTTTAAAAATCAACAGAGTTCATAAAAATTAATACATCCTTGCTAATATTTAAATTTTGTTACATTCTCTATACTGATAATAGTTAAATAAGTTTTAATGCAAACCTGTATTAATAATTATGATAAAAGATTTGACAACTCAGGAAGACATTGACGATGTTATCCTAATTTCATTATGTATGTTTCGGAAATGATGCTTCTTCTTTCTGAATTTAGTCATTGAAAGTATATTTTTAACCGACTTCAAAAAAAGAGGTTATCAATTCGATGGGTATGTATGTAATATTGTTGGAATTGCAGAATATTCATATATGTTAGTCTATGTGGGCTTCTAAACAAGTATGCCAAATTTCATAAGTTTGTGTAAGCATGTATGTATTTGATAAACTTGAGAATAAAATGAAACTCTTTTTCCACAACGAAACAGGAAATGAACAAAAAGAAAGACCGAAAATAAAATGAAAAAATACAACCTGAGTCTGTAAGCGCTTTTCGAAAGCTTTGCTTTCATCATTCAGCAGCCAAGGAGCACCTCGAGAGAACTTGAGAGAACTGACTTGGAATAGAACATGCTGAGTATTTATAACGGACAGAAGCCAATCAAGACAAAAAGATCCAACTGAATTTTATAGATTGGGTAAGTGCGTCGCCCATTTGATCAATGGTGATTCGCTAATAGGACCCCTATCTAAGTTGAGTAATAATTTTTCATCTGTTTTTTGAATGGCTAAGCTTTCGAAGGCGTCCAGAAGGCGTCTGGTTATCTTTTAGCAATCCCAACCAGACCAGGCATTTATTACCCAATCCAAAAGACCCGATTCCACCACTACAGAAATCAGGAATATATGAAGCTAGATGTTCCCAATGCCCCATGAGATATAAAGGACAAACTTGCCGAAATATTGAAACAAGATTTGAAGAACACATGAGACACACAAGATATGGTAGAGGGAATCAGTCATCCATAGCCAAACACTCGCTAGATACCGGGCATGAATTTTTATTAAGCAATGTAAAACTTATTGAGTCAATAAACAAGAAACACCTTCTGGACGCCTTCGAAAGCTTAGCCATTCAAAAAACAGATGAAAAATTATTACTCAACTTAGATAGGGGTCCTATTAGCGAATCACCATTGATCAAATGGGCGACGCACTTACCCAATCTATAAAATTCAGTTGGATCTTTTTGTCTTGATTGGCTTCTGTCCGTTATAAATACTCAGCATGTTCTATTCCAAGTCAGTTCTCTCAAGTTCTCTCGAGGTGCTCCTTGGCTGCTGAATGATGAAAGCAAAGCTTTCGAAAAGCGCTTACAGACTCAGGTTGTATTTTTTCATTTTATTTTCGGTCTTTCTTTTTGTTCATTTCCTGTTTCGTTGTGGAAAAAGAGTTTCATTTTATTCTCAAGTTTATCATCTGCATTATCCACATAAGATTTCTAGACAATTTATGTATGTATTTATTGTAGCGTCCCGCTCCATCTTTGCTTAGTTGGTAACATTTTTTTTTATCTGCCCCCTCCCTCTTTTTGAATTTTTCCCTTTTAGCCCTGCTTTAACTATCTATTGGTGTGGTCCCTTTGGGGTTTGTATCTATTAATTGTCCTATTACTTTTTTTGTATTGCCAACTTTTGAAAAAGCACTATTTATTAGTTTTGATAATTAATCTTTCTCTTTATTAATTTTTAAAAGTTTTATTTTTTAATTCCTTCCTTTTAACAGTTTTTGTGGCTTTAAGATCGGTCTCGCGATCCTTTGTTTTGTAAGTTCTTTATATCCTAGTGTTTTCATTATTCTTTTATATATTTTAGAACTTGTAGGTTTGAATTTTCTCGCGCTCGCCGCGTTTGTTGTTGGTTCATTATCAGCTCGTGCTGGGCTCAAACTTTCGTCTTCATGATTTTTGGTTTTTAATTTTCGAGGCAGTCAGGAGCAAGTTTTCCTTCTGAACAGCTCTAGCCATGATGCCGTTCTTTCCTGGACTCGTCTGGCCATTTCGCCGAGGCCTTAGGAACTTTGAATTATTTTCGTCCTTTACCTTTAGTGCCACGCTGATGGAATTGGATGTTTTTTCCTGGTGGTGGTGTTTTTTTTTTTATTTAGTTGAGGGGTGTTCCCTTGACATGCCCGGATGATTCGTTCCCGGGTGAACTTGTGGTGAGCCATTGTTTAATTCTTTTGGGGAGGTGTGCCACTTTTCGTTCCTTTTGATGTTGGGCCCATTCGGATTGCTGGTTGAGAATGGTGCTTTTGGCCTACGGAAGATGATTCGGCTTGACTTTTATATTTTTTAATGAAATTTTCATCGGAAGCGGTTCCTTGTTTCCTAGCCGACGTAGTTCCAACCAACGGTACGTTTGATTGACTCCGTATTAACCCTTGGATTCATCGTACTTTAACTGAACTTTTGATCGCTCAATATTGATGTTTTGCCCGGATAGAACTAGCTCTCGAAGAAATGGAACTGTATTTTCGTTTTGAACTTTTTCTCCTTTTGACTTTATTCATTGTTGGAAATTCCTCTTACAGGTACATTTAGTTTGGTACTGTGCCTTTTTTTTTTCTATTTATACCTTTTTTTTATTCATCATACCTTCGGTCCGGAGTGTGATGCACCGTGATAAATTTACACTTTTTACACTTTTTCCCTTTCCTAGTGTGATTTCAACTCCTCTCTGTTTGTCATGTTGCCACGCGTCGCCCCTGGTCGTTTCAGCTATTTTATTACCTGCCATTAAGTGAAGCTTTCAAACGTTCCTGTCACCTCACTGTCTCTTGTTCTACGTTCTTAATTCCTTCCCTAGTTGGGTGTTGTCATGATCTTTGGTATTCTGTACATTTTCTGTAGTTTTCCGTAGTTTTTTTTTTCTTTTTTTTAACTTTTCTTTTAGGTCACACACTCCGCCCGAGGAACTGACACTGCCCTAGAAGTTTTTTTTGGGGTTCAACCTTCTTAAATCAATATACTCTACGGTTGGATTCCTTTTTTTCAACTTCAGCCAATTTCCAAACAAATCCTGTTCCCTTGCCGGCCGCCATCTCGTGCATCTCTCATTTGGTTCAGCGAGTTTCTTCTCCATCGTAGTGGTTTCGACCTTCAATCCTCGAACGTCTTGCATTTTTTCCTCGTATTTATTGTAATACTTACCATAACTTCTGTTATTAATTTTGTATGCAATAAACAATTTTGTTTGGAATCTCCGTTATGTTTCTTCCCTACTTGAGATGAATTCCATACCTAAAGCTTAGTTTTGCTCATGGGTCAATAACTTATCGGGGTTTCTTTAATTAAAACGTAGCTTAAGCTAACTCACTTCCTTAACCTTGGGAGTTTACTTTAGTTTATAGCGCGGCCTTAATTTCCTATTATTAACCGACTTCAAAAAAAGGTTATCAATTCGATGTGTATGTTTGTAATATTGTTGGAATTGCACAATATTCATATATGTTAGTCTATGTGGGCTTCTAAACAAGTATGCCAAATTTCATAAGTGTGTGTATGTATGTATGTATGTTTGTCCACGAATTTCTCAGAAACTAGAAATCGAATTGCAATAGTTTTTTTATTGGATTAAGCATCTTTCAACTTAGGGATAAATCCAAGTTTCATCAAAATCGGTTCAGTAGTTTTCAAGATATGGACTGATATAGCTAGGCGATAGTGAAAGTTTCATTAAAGTCGGTTTTTATATACTCTGTTTAATCTTGTTATTTTCTTGCTTTTTATATCTATAATAGTTGTATATGATTGGATAAGTGAAATGTATATATTTTTCTGAAACGATAATAACAATTAAAATATGATAGCATTATTCTGCTGTTTCTTCTAATAAATGGTGAAAAAAATTTCAAAATTAAATGAGAATAAAATTTAGGAGCTTTAGCCGTGACATAGAGGTAATATTAAATTCGAGAAGATATTACTGCTAGCAAAGTTACTAATAACCAATGGAAATTCATTTAATTCTTTCCAAATTTACGTCTATTTTATTGCTCAATTATTGAATGATTTGAGTTATTGAGCCTCGACAAAGCGATTTCACGTGCGCGTGCCCATGTCAAAATGCTTAAAAGATGAACAGAAAATACCAGTTTATTCATTATTGACGAATCAGTTGTTCTGACATGCCAGTATTTTGGTATTCTTTACGGTCACTGTTTTAGCATGTGAATTCGAAAAAGGGGTCCACGAAAAAGCCTGAAAGGTGATACAGTCGAGCTAAGTGTCACAGAATTCGGATGCCAACACGAATTCCGATGACGTCATCATTCGTTTTCGCTCTCTAGTCTTCTATCACTCGGAGAGGAAGGTGAGGCGGCGTCAGCAACGCCGTCAGTTCCATCTTCATACCCGGTCCAATCAGGTTGAAGAACGTGTTTCGAGCGCGGAGCTCGAGAAACTCAGAGGAGAAGAGAGGGGGGAGAGAACCCGGCGATGAAAGAAGAAGGTTGGATTCGATCAACTCGGACCGAGGATTCCGACCAGGAAGGAACAAGCGGTTAACGACAGACCAGCTCGGGGAAAAAGAGAATCGCCTACCGCCCTCAGCGACGAGCTCGACACGGCATCGGAGTTCGACGGGAGCGGCCGACACGCCATGCGGGGAAGCGAGCTCAGCGGAGATTTTGCCGACGTGGCAAGCAGAGACATGGCAAATGGAGACGCGGCAAGCGGAGAGCGAGTCTGCGTGGAGACTCGAAACGACTAAGCCTCGTGTGATTCATCGGATGATATCCGAATGGATGTATGTGCTCGTAAGTGCCCATTTTGCCATAGGCAGGAATGCCCGTTTAATTAAATTAATTTTTGGAGAGCTAACTTTGGACAGCTCTATTTTCTCAGATGTATATGCGGGGTCTATGGCCATTCAGCATGGAGGCCTATTTCAAACAAGAGCTCGGCTTTGCTATCTCCCAGCTTCCATAGTTAAAAACGAGCACGTTAATCTTAACTTTCTTTGCTTTTCTTACACGTAATTCTACTGGTGCTCCTAAATTGTATGTTTGGAGTAGTGTAATATTTATTCATTATAGGGTTGTTAATTATTCTAGAATACAGTCTGTTAAGTATATTAAATTGATTTAATGACTTGTTATTGAATTCAGTTCAAACTTTACTACTGTTAATTCCATCTATCGTGTGTCTCTCTTATGTAATTACGGGGAGTATTTTTATTTGGCTTTCCTTGTGTAACAGGTTACAGTTATTTATTTAGAGCTTGATGCTCAGGACTCTTGGAACTTTGATTTAGGTCAATTATTGTAATGTTATAATTCGGTGCAGTGTTTGGCAGACCTTTGTTCTAATTCTTTTACTGTTAAGTGTTTAAGCCAATGTAGTGACTGTTTCTGGACTCACCATAAATTTGACTACTGCTAAATTAACCAGTTGTGTATCGCCCTCATAGAATTGCCAAAGTATTATGTTTACTTTTGTATGTGAATCTGTATACGTGCATTTATGTATTTAGAGCTTGGTGCTCAGGTCTATCTAGAACTTTGTTTAAGGACCGAATTGGGTAATAGTGTAATTCGGTGCAGTGTTAGAAAATCTAGTTTCTAGCGCTTTTCAATAGTTGTAAATAGCTAAGTAGGGAATTCTTAAATAGCAGCATTTATTAGTAGTGCTTTATGAATTACATGTATATTGGTGTTATTCATATTACCATGATTTTCGAAAAGGTGAAACCCTTTGTTACAAAGTTATTATTGATAGATCACATAAGTTCAATTTCAATCATGTCTGGTCGTGCCACCAGGCATGGGATTCCCAGAAAGTGGAAATCTTTTGTTGCATAAGCTAATATTGATAGTTCACCTAAATTCAATTTATATTTAAGCTTTGTTTGCTCCGTTAGGTTTAAGCTGGAAGTTTTGCTTTATATCTGTTTATTTACTTTTCTTTAATTTTGTGTTTAATAAACCTTTAAAATTTACTCCGTTCGCTGTTGCGTGAAATTTAAGACTTCCACTGTGCTCAGCTCTAATTGCCCAGCTAAATACATGTTACACTAAGTCTTTGATGGTCATATTTCTAAAATCATAATTCGAAGCAGTTAATTCGTTTTCAAGTTATCGTGCAAACGGCGGATGGTCGGACGGCCGGATAAACGTACAGCCCAAGCGTGCATTTTTATAAGTAGCTTTTTGCTAAAGCTCCTAATAAATATCGAATTCTGGAGTAGATTTAGAAAATTAAAAAAAAAATTTAAAAAATTAATTCCAAGTTAATTATCTTTATAGGTAGCGGATCAGTTCGTCACACATCATCCGGTCTCAATCTTTTTTCAATGCTTCAAATCGTCACATTCACTTTGCTCAGTATCATTTTGACACTCACGTCAATTTGACTCATTCAGCTCATTTAGTCAAGTCGTCACATCCGTTATGCCCCAGAATCGATTTGTGACTCAGTGGACTGGATAGATTCAGCAAATTACATTAAAATCGTCACATTCATTTCGTCCCAGAATCGTTTCGCCACTCTGTCCGAGTAGACACATTCTGTTCGTCACATTCACTTCGTGACTTCACGTATTCAGTCAGCTACAAAAAGGTTTATGAATTATTAAATTGTAGCCGTGGTACTCGTAGTCCCTAGTTCGAATCCAGTTCGCGGAATTTTTCCTTTCCTTTTTTTTTCATTAGTATCTTTAGCCTATGTTTGTAGCAGCATTAAATCCAGTTTTAATTATTACTTACGTTCCAACTGTGTTTAGTTATTAATTACGTGGGACCGCGATAGCGTTGTGCTCCTTATTTTTGTTATAACTAAATCTTATTGTGTGGGCGACATTGAAAATACACTTCTTATGACGATAATAGAAACTGAATCGCCCTTTCCAGTAAGATCTTCTTTGTGAAAATTGATTTCCAGTGGTTTTAT
This sequence comes from Rhysida immarginata, assembly GCA_023313115.1. Lineage (NCBI taxonomy): Eukaryota > Metazoa > Arthropoda > Chilopoda > Scolopendromorpha > Scolopendridae > Rhysida > Rhysida immarginata. The sequence continues at coordinate 758,509 of JAHWFO010026798.1, read as the reverse complement.
TTGCATTATCGTTGTATAGCATCCAAGTTTATCATAGTATGCTTCGCCTTACTAGGGATCGATCGAAAGCTCCGGTTTTTTTAAAAAAAATTTAAATTTCGAACTTCAAAATCTATACAATGCTAGGTCCAACCGTGAGGAATTTTATATATAAAACTAGCCTTAATACCTGGCGTTGCTTGGGTTTTAATTAAAAAAAAAGAAAAACTCTAAACTAAACAGTGAAAACCAATATAACTGAGAAAAATTTGTGAAATAGTTTTTAATTAAAAGTATTTATTCTGTTGAACAAAGCAAAAACATAAGTTAAACACAAACCTATACAAAACAAGGAATTAGTTAGTGCAAAGCTTCCAAGTAAATAATGTTCTTAGTAAAGCTTTTCTGGGTAGAGTAGATATAAAGATTATGTGGAATGTCAACACGTGAGCAACCAACATATAGCTGGTCATGTGAAAGACAAGGAGACTTTAGATCAAATCCAACAATCTTAAGAGACTGTCCTTGAGACTTGTTCATGGACATAGCAAAACTGAGCTTAAGAAGAAATTGCAGTCTCTTGAACTGAAATGGCAAATCTGTGTCTGATGGAATCAGTGGGATTCTTGGAACGAAGACAATTTCAGTTTTGTATTTACTTGTGATAAACATAGCCTCGATAACATGAGGCTTCATGTAATGATTTTCCATTGAAAAATGAAAAGAAAGATTCTGCGACCTAGATTAGAGCCAGGAACCTCGACAGTCATGGTTGACACTTCTACCAATTGGGCTATCGCAGCCAGACTGTCACAAGGTGTCTTAAAGCAACCAAGTGGTCAAAGTTGACAGCCCAATGGGAGGTGGGCACCCGGTTCACAGATCGAGAATTTCTCCTATCCAACTATCAGAAAGTTGATGAACTCACAAGTAAATAATAATAATTATTAACTGGAGATGCGTCTCCAAACAAGAGGTAATGATTTTTCCATTGAAAAATGGGAGAAAAAATTCTGCGACCTGGATTCGAACCAGGAACCTTGACTGTCATGGTCGACATTCTACCAATTGGGCTATGACAGAGGTGTCGACCATGACAATCGAGGTTTAAAAACTCAGATGAAAACTCTACAGCTTCATCCTGATTGACAACAGTGTCAATAGATCGGAAAGAACTTGCTGTTTCAGGTAATATTTTTAGCAGATCAAGATTGATTTTTTCGACTTCATCATTTTGTGGAACCAAAATCGCACGCTCACACAACCAGGTGGAGTCTTAGTATTTTTTGTTCATGCTAGAAAAGACTTTTGCCTTGAGCTCATCTATTGTGCCAACTATCTGTTCACATGTCAGTTGATGGATGTTGAGCTGTTGGTAAAAAAGGTAACCTTCCACTGCCAATGGCAATCAGTTGCTCGGCTGTTAAATCTCCAAACAGACGGTCTCTTCAGTTCCCGTTTCTGAACATGTTGCCAGAGAATGGAGCCCTTCAAAGAAGCATTCAGCTCATCAGCCTTTCTGCCTTTTGGGATGACGATTCCCGTTTGTTGAAAGTCTCCTGTAAGTACCACAATCACTCCTCCCATGAGACTGTCACTACCTCTCATGTCATTCAAAATCTTGTCAACAACTTCCACCGCCTTGCGATATGACATGGTGCACTCATCCCAAACAATGAGCCATATTTATTGCAAAACCATGGCCATACTTGAATTCCTTGAAATGTTACATATAGAACAGGGTGACTAGCCACCGGGAAAACCGGGAAATGTTAGGGAATTTTCTGGAATCTGGAAAAGTCAGAGAAATGTCAGGGAATTTTACAAAACGTCAGGGAATTTTACAAAAAATCAGCAAAAAAAAATGCGAAATACGAACGAAAAATTTGAAAAATATCAATAATATTCTATCAAGATAGATTTTTTTTCTGCTTATGGTCAGGGAAAATAACGTGAGCAACCTGGAAAAGTCAGGGAATTTTACGAAATCGTTTTGCGAGACACCCTGTAGAAGAATCTGTTTTGGCCAAGTTCAAAGGAATCTTAAAAGCTAAATGTGCAGTATGAAATGCTACTGCAATGCCAGAAGATGCTACAGCAAGAGCTATACAGTGCTGCCTGGTCTTTGCGAGAAAAAGTTGATCAGGAAGGTTTTTCCTGTGCCTCCAGACGCATCAAGAAAGAAAAGCTTCCAGTCTGTCTTCTGAGAGCATCAATTATCCTGTTGTAAGCATTTCTTTGTGATGAGGCGTATAGGAAACTTAAAATGGAATATTTATGGCTAGGAATGAGTCAGCACACACTTTATAGGTAAACAATAAAAGGCTTTATTAATGACAGTAAAATGAAACTAGAACGCAAAACTTATTCTATGGTTAAACATGGTAGAAGTTAAAAATTATACGTTAACAAAAGGAAATTATGAATTCAAGTACTCACAGTGTCTCGCACTAGTATTAGTACAAAAATGAATAAATTTCGCAATGGAATGGTAGTACAGCCGCGGCGACTCGCTATGCGCAGTTAACAGCCTAGACGCATGGTTCTGCAAATACAACATTCAGGTATGGAGAAAGACAGCAGAGTTTGTACCTTCCGAACGAATAGGCTTCGTGGCCAAACCTAAACATGGTGAAATTGCAAACAAACGAGCGACGGGTCGAAATGAACATTGACACCCATGAAAAGTGGGAACCACGTCAATAAACTCGTAATTGCAATTGCGGAGCTACTGTCTTAAGGCTGAAGCAATAAGAAAGAAACACTTGCAAAGTGAAAGGCCATCGTGGGCTGCACAAGGAGAACAGAAATGGAGAAATGTAGTCGCAAGACCAATGGAGAGAGAAGATGGCGAGAGAATGTACTATGCAATTAAAAAAAATAGAACACTGATTGCGCAACAATCACAGTACAACATTTCGTGTCCGAGTTAATTAATTGCGAAGGAAATCGCCGCGCGAGACCAAGAATACGCATCACGCGCGTTCGAAAGAAAGAATTTTGCGACAACAATGGTCCACGCGCTACAACAATAATGAATTGCTTATAAACTAATATACAAACTATTGATAAACATAACATTTTTAAATAAGAAAAAAATATTATAATCCACTACGAGATTAATTTGGGTGCTTATATTGCGATTTCCCGAACAAATCCCTCTGTAATTAATTTGGGTGCAGAGTAAAATAAAAATCTTAAACATTTAGTCTGGTGAGATCTCTGCATTTAATGGTCTGACTTTTTTGATATAAATAGTTACACTGAGCTTAGTAACACATTAAAATAAGTATGTAATTTACTACACACTAGTAAAATGATATTTAAAAAATTTTCAATTAAGTTAAAAGAAAATGCCATGCCGAAACTTTTCAGTCATTAAGTAAGCATTACAAAAATAGATTGTACTATAAAAGATAAGCTTACATCCTGGCGTTAAGAACCCCTTTCATCCTGCCTAATGTAATGCGCACAATAAAAGCTAACAAGTTCGGCTATAAAAATATATATATATACTTAGAAATTAACGAATTAATTGACTTTACTGTTCTGCTGTGAAAAAGACAAGTGATCCCATATCTTATGCAATGCGGGGGCAGGTAAAGGTTTGGTGAATACATCTGCCGGCATGTCAGAGGACAGGCAGTATGTGACTATCACATTCTGGAGATAGATTTCCCGCGAGATAAAATTATGCAATCTTAGAATGTGCCTCATTCTACTCTTGGATCCCAACGTACTTAGACATGTGATTGCGGATGTTGAATCCATATAAATAATCGTCGGAAAGGTGATATAATCCACCTGTCCGATTTGAGTAATCAGGTCCCATAACCATTGGAACGACTTTACGCACTCAGATATAGCAATTACTTCAGCCTCACAACTGCTGAGGGCTACAAGACGCTGTTTCTTGGCTGCAGCTGATATTCTTAGACGACTTGCTGGATGTAGTCGGCCTGAGACAATTATATGGAGTTACCATCACGGCTCACTCGCATGCACAGAAGGTGACGCACATCTCCGAGGTCCACCAACTCGATATCAAGTCGTAAAATATCCACTAGTGAAGTCAGGCCTTGAACGTCATTAGTGGCGGCGATGATGTCATCCACATACACGGCGAGGAGGATTGAACATTTGTCGTCGTTGCAGATGAATAGGCTATCATCTGCTCGTGAAGGCGTGAAGTCCAGGCAAAGAAGGAGTTGACACAATTTCAGGTACCAACATCTGCCACTTTGCTTCAGTCCATACAGGGACTTGCGAAGTTGGCACACTATGTCCGCTCGGGCTGGTAGTCCTTTAGGTGGCATCACGTATAAGGTATGGTCAATAGGTGCATGCAAATATGCACATTTCACATCATATTGATGCAATGACATGCCTGTGTTGACTGCCACTGCGAACAGTAGTCGTAACGATTCCATCCTTATCACAGGTGAAAACGTCAGTTCGTATTGGCTGCCATATACCTGTGATAAGCCGATTGCGACTAACCTTGCCTTGAAACGGGAGACGGATCCATCAGTGTTGTACTTTATGCGGTATATCCATTTAGTTTTAGAATTTTTGTATCGGGGGGCTTAGGAACTAAATCCCAAACTTGGTGAAGATGAAGCGAATGTTATTCGCTCTTCATTGCCTCTTCCCATTGACGATGTTGTGGAGAGGCAAGTGCTTGCTCATATGATAGAGGAGTTGTTAAAGAGAGGTCCTGGGGCCTGGCAAGACTTACGTCAGGAGGGTACACAACAGCTCGTTGTTTTTCCGCCTTCTCTTTAAGTCTTTGGATCGTCACAACTCAGGAGGAGGTGGCGACTCAGCTGATGAGGGTAAGCCAAAAGGTTGATCTCTCTGTTGAGGTTGTTCCAAGGATGGCACTGGTGAGGCTTGAGGCGTAGAAGTTGACGTGTCATTCACTTGGAAAGGTGACTGTTGAATAGTCTCCTCGAGGGCCGAAATGGAAACGGGTGAGAACTGTCGATTAACTAGTTCTGTATCATCATTTTCGGGGACCTCCAACGGGAGAGAATCGTAAGGAAGTTGTGGCATTGAGGGAATCGTGTATAGCAGTTCGTGAGACACAATCATTTCAGGGAATGTATAAGGAAAGAAACGCACAGATCGAGCACGAAGCAGCTTGGATTCCTCAAGTGAATAGACGAGATACCCTGGGGACGATGCTGAGTATCCCATAAAGATTCCGCGCTTCGCATGCGCTTGGAGCTTGGATCTTTGTGATTTGAAAATAAAATAATACACGAGACACCCAAATGGTGCTCGATGTTTGAAGGTGGGTCTTTTACCAGACCATAACTCTTCCGGCTACAGCGTTTGTCCTGTTCTAGGTAAAGAGTTCAAGTTGTATGCTGCCATTGCACTGCAAGATCCCAATACCGGTGGGAAACATTGGAAGAGGTAAGCAGGACTCTTATTCCATCACAGATGGAGCGGACTGCCCTTTCTCCAATCTGCCCTTTCCCATTTGACTGCGGGTTCTCAGGTATAGTAAAACGGTTGCGTTATCCCCTCTGAAGCACAAAATTCAGTTAACTCATTGTTGGTGAATTCCGTGTCGTTGTCAGATCTTATGTGGACCAGTCAGTTTCCTGTCGATCCTTGCAATCGTCTGATTAAATTTATCAAATCATGTGGAACCTCTGCCTTAGTAGAAACAGAATACACAAATGTCTTGCGAGTATAATCGTCCACGGCGATCAAGAGGTATTTGTGGCCATAAGCAGAGGTAATTGCCATGGGACCGATCGTGTTTACGTGGTGGAGATACAAAGGGTGGGTAGACTGTTGGTGTCGAACAGTTTTATGAGGTGCATTCGTCATCCCTGCCTCTAGACATGGCGTGATCCCAGAAGGAATTGTAAAGTTCTCTAGACCATGGATACTGCCATGTTTCAGTGCTTTGGCGATCTTCTTACTCGATGGATGCCCTAAGGCCTTATGGGCATCCAAATAAGAAACTGCGGCGGAATGAACGGGATGCGCCATTTGGTAAACAGGTCAGGGGCATCCAAATAAAACTGTCAGGAATGGGAGATCTGCGACTTCCCCCTGTGCAGCCACGGATATGTCTTGTTTGGAAGTTATTGTGTAACCATTAGGACCAAAAGACAAATATATCCCTGTTTGGCTAAGTGACTCATTGAAACAAGGTTAAATCGCGCATGGGGAGCATAAAGCGCGTCATGTAAAGTTAAAACTGACCCAGTGTTTAACGGGACACTTGCGATTCCTATACCAGTCGCGGTAAAGGTTTTTTTGGGGTTTGCATTGTGAATAACTCTATGACAGCTCTGCATAGACGTAAAGAATCTCTTGTCCTTAATAAGATGGAAGGAGCTGCCTGTGTCCACTATCCATTCTTGCTTTGGGGGCCCAATGTAGTTTGCTTCAGGTTTCTGTCCCTTGGCTTTGCCATCGCGCTTGCGAGATTCACGCTTTGGACGTGTGGCGCGTAAATTAGGTGGATGCAGTTGCTGGGGAACGCGAACTTTGGAGGTGCCGGATGCTGGCAAAAATCGCTTAGAAGGGCAAACTGACCTCACATGCCCTCGACCACCACAATTGTAACAGGTTACGCCAGAACGCTGTTGGTTACCAGAGGAAGAAAGTTGCACCTGAGCAGGCTTTGTATTGACGCAAGAGACAACGCCAGAGGAGCGTCCACGTGCATTATCTTTGAACACAATGCTCAACTGGCTATGAAAAGCTTCGAGGGTCATGTTAGGATCAGTCTGCATTGAGAGTCTTAAAGTCGTATAAGTCGAAGGCAAACCAGCTACCATAAAATCAATTAACGTCTTGTCATCTATAGGTAATGATACGGCACCCGCCTCCGAGCGGATTTGCAATGCACGTGCTACGTATGCATTGGGGTCATCTGTAACATGACTACAATGTCATCATCTACCATGCTTAACAAATAATGTCTTACACGTGCCCATTTCATTCGAACAGTGGATCTCTCTGGATCCGAAGTCGGTAAAGAAGTTTTAGCGAGTACATATTTGTCTCATCCCTTTGATTCCAGGAACGCTAATATACGATACTTCCCTGGGTGAAAGTTAGCGCCGGTAGGCTTAGGGATAGAACGACTATCATCAAAGGAAGACTCAGCCATAATTGAACACAAAATAAATTCCAATTCCACTAACCACGTTCTGCTACCAGTGATGAGGCGTATAAGAAAATTAAAGTGGAATATTTATGGCTAGGAATGAGTCAACACACACTTTATAGGTATACAATAAAAAACTAGAATGCAAAACTTATCCTATGGTTAAACATGGTAGAAGTTAAAAATTATCGTAAAATCTTTAATACACGCCAGGTATTCAAATACACGCCGGTCTCAAATAAAAGCAGGGTGGGGTGTAAAAAATATATTAAACGCCAGGTCTCAAATAAACGCCGGGTCTTTTTCGGGTCATCGATATAAATTCCCTCACTTTTAGATTTTTTAACGTCTTTTCATGTGTATCCCTTCTCATTGGCCGCATGACTGAACTGTATGATAAGTGGATGGCGGGAGATGGATTAAAAGAGTACACAAAGCCTGGCGGTAATTTAAAGGCACCACACAAGAGCTCATTGTGAAATGGGTTGAAGTAGCTTAGAATTCCTTGTCACCAGATTTGATATTAAAATCATTTCGTTGTTATGGACTTACCATCGCAACAGATGGCAGTGAAGATGAAGAAATCTCTTGCTTTAAGGTAAGGTTTTACTTTCAATTTCCATTTCTGCTTTTACACACTATTTTAATCATACTAACAATACAGGACTTGCTTTGTATTCATCTGTTTCAGGTTCATTGGCCATGTCATGCTGGCAGAGATTGCTGAAAGTGTGCGATTCTATGCGGAATTCAGAAACCATTACCTTGCAATAGATCAAAGATGATGAAGAACTTTAAAATAATCAGGCCACTTTCTCCAGTGATTCCGAACCAAAAGATCATATTATTAATTATTAATTTTTATTTTACTAAAAAAATTTTTTTTATTAAATCGCAATTCAAAACTTTGTCGAATTTATTGCAGGGTGACTAGCCACCGGGAAAACCGGAAAAAGTCAGGGAATTTTACAAAATCAGCAAAAAAATGCGAAATTGGAACGAAAAATTGGTCAGGGAAAATTACATGATCAACCGAGAAAAGTCAGGGAATTTTACGCAATCGTTTTGGGACACCCTATTAGACACCCTCTTATTGGGAATAGCCCTGAATGCCACATCTCAAATAAACGCCGGGTCTCGATTAATCGCCAGGGGGGTCCGAAACATTGAAACAAATAGATGCCTGGGCGTGTATTCATGATTTTACAGTATACGCTAGCAAAAGGAAATTATGAATTCATGTACTCACAGTGTCTTGCACTATTATTAGTACAAAAATGAATAAATTACGTGATGGAATGGTAGTACAGCCGCGATGACTCGCTATGCACAGTTAACAGCCTAGATGCATGGTTCTGCAGATAAAACATTCAGGTATGGAGAAAGACAGCAGAGTTTGTACCTTCCGAATGAATAGGCTTCGTGGCCAAGCCTAAACATGGTGAAATTGCAAAGAAACGAACGATGGGTCGAAATGAACATTGACACCCATGAAACGTGGGGAACACGTCGATAAACTCGTAATTGCAATTGCGGAGGTACTATCCTAAGACTGAAGCAATAAGAAAGAAACACTTGCAAAGTGAGAGGCCATCATGGGCAGTACAAGGAGAACAGAAATGGAGAAATGTAGTCGCAAGACCAATGGAGAGAGAAGATGGCGAGAGAATGTACTACGCAGTTAAAAAAAATAGAACACTGATTGCACAACAATCAGACAGTACAAAATCTCGCGACTGAGTTAATTAATTGTGAAGGAAATTGCCGTGCGAGACCAAGAACACGCATCATGCGCGTTCGAACAAAAAAAAATTGTGCGACAACAATGGTCAATGCGCTATAACAATGAATTGCTTAAAAACTAATATACAATCTATTAATAAAAATAACATTTTTAAATAATAAAAAAATATTATAATCCGCTATGAGATTTTAATGCTTAAATTGCGATTTCCTGAACACTTTGGACGTCAAATAGCTTTCATACATTTTCTGTAACAAAAACTCTAGTTCATCTATCTTTTTCTTTCTTTCTCCTTCTACCTATTTATCCTCAATCTATCTTCTTCTTGTATTACCCTTTTACGTGGTCAGAGAAATTAGAATTCCTTTAAAAAAAGAGAGAAATAATGTTGGGGGGGGGGGGGTAAAAGAGCGTTATATCTCCACCATGACCTTGACTTCGGATCAATTTAACCTGCCTAAACTAGTCGTTGCCGGCTTGAAGCTCCTCAAAACCTGATGACTGCGCATGTGCATGCACTTAAAAATTTTACCAGTTCTCTGCTACGAATGCCAGGACTAAGTGATCGAGTTATTCAAGAAATGTTTGCATGAGTGAAACGGATAAACCTTGGACGATTAATACCTGTAATAGTATTATAATAGTATTAATCGTTCTAGGATAAACTAGTTAATGATAAAAAAAGAAATATACTAAACAAAGTGGAATAACTTTTAATTTTCTTTTTATTAAAAGTTTAATAATTTTTCGCTATAAATTAGTATAGCTCCTCTTCAGTGGTGTTTGTTAGGATAAATATTTTAAATTATATATTCTATCTTTTATATTTTCGAATTAAATCATTAGAATAAAATTTGAAATTAAATTTAGTTTTCTTTTTAGCACCAACTAGCGTTAATTTTTTACAATATTAAGATAAATAAGAAACGAACTAACAAAGTAAACAACTTTCAATTTTGTTTCTATTAGGAGTAAGCTACATATAAGAATGTACGCTTGGTCCGTACGTTTATTAAAATTTAAACAATTTTTCACGATAATTTATTACAAATTCTTAAACTATAAGTTTCTAGCCTTCATTTTTTGTAGCTTCTTGATTAATTCTTCTACAATTACAGTCCTGACATTCGCGGCTCTCTGCAAAAATATGTTAAGTGCGGGAGTATCAAAGTAGAAGTGAAAACTAAAATGAAGGCGTGGAAGAGCCGGCCAGGTGGCTGAGAGGACTAGGCCGATGGCTTTATAGTTCTCGAGTCCAGCTGGTCGTGGGTTCGAATCCCGCCGCGGGCATGGATGTTTCTGTTTGTCCCGGGCTGCGTACAGATATAACTTGTGTAAAAAAAGGCGCAAAATGACCTTAGTAGTCGACGCCAAAAATTCTAGTAAGGCGTGGAAGAAATTTTTAGAGTGAAATCATTCATAGAAGCTGATCATGATCTGCTAAGAAAAAAAATTGTGTAAAAATAAAATTACTTTAGAAAAGCCTTCTCCTGAATAGGTGCTATTAATTAGTAATCAATTATTATTAATCTTGAAATAATAATTTCTAATAAATTAACGCGAAAATTTTGTTTAAAATTTTAAGTAAAAAGACAATTAAAATTTTCCCACTTTGCTTACTTCATTTCTTAATTTATATTAATATTTTTAAAATTAAGGCTAGTAAAATTCTCAATGTACAATGTTAAGTTGAAAAAAATGAAGTTTAATTTCAGCATTTTATTCCAATGATTTAACTCCATATTTTAAAATAGAGAATATATAATTTAAAACATAAAATATGTATCCTTATAAATACCAAATTGACTAAAAAAAAAATTGCTTCTTGAATAACTCGATCACTTAGTCCTGGCATTTGTAGCAGAGTACAGGTAAATTTTTAAGTGCACGCACATGCGCAGTCATCTAAAGTTTCTGAGGAGCTTCAAGCCGGCAACGACTAGTCCTGCCTAAAACCTTCCCAGGGTCAATCTAAATTACCATGCAAAATTTCATCAAGATTGATCCAGCTAGTTTGGAATGCATAGCGAACAGACAGACAGTCACTTCATTTACGAACGAGAATGAGAGGATCGAATGAGGTGACATCAGAGAGAGAAGAGAGGAAAATAAGGCGAAGAAAAAGCCGACCTCCGCTAAGAAGAATGGAAGAACTCAGAAGGTGAGTGACCAGCGAGAGCTGCGATTCGTGGAAAAGAAAAGGAACGAGAGAGGAAAGAAAGAGAGGAAAAATTTAACAGGTAGAAGGTTCGAGAGAAGGTGAAGGAAAGTTGAGAGAGAACCGAAACGAGAGGGAGAGCAAGTGGGGACAAGGCCATGAAGGGTTACGCAAGTCGTATATAGAAGCAAGGAAAGGTATGAAGGGCAGCGAGACCCGTCGGTTGGAGTGGTCGTCTCCATGGAAGCAAGAGACGAGAAAGGCAAAGGGCGAGAGACAATTCGTCAAAGGGTGGAGATAACTTCCTTTACGATCGTTAGGGGAATACATTACTGCGATGAGACAGAAAACGCCGCTCCTAGCTGAGAACCGTTGGTGTCTGCCAGAAGTGAATGCAGCGTATCGTGTTAAAGGGATTAGTCCTGGCCGCTCATCCTCAACAAAAGCTTTACGCACTCCCACCAAGTAAGACTCTTAACTTCTATTTTAAACGGCCCGCACCGGATGGTAAACTTGACATTGTCGATGGCGAAAGTAAATTCCAAAGTAATAAAGGGCCACGTGATAATAACGAATCTTTTCGCTGAGTGAACGATTTATGTGGCAAGCCGAGTGCCTGGTCGTTGAATTTATGCCCTTAGTAAGCGTAAATGAAAGGACTTCTACAGTTGCGGAGGAGGAAGCAAGAGACAAAAAGGGAGATTCAAATCGGACACATGGAGAGCTTTGTCAAGACCCCTGCCATTCCCCAGATTGACTAAGCGCCACATCAGTGTCCGAGGCCAAGAGTGCAGCGAACGCTTCAGGAATTGAAGTAGTCGTCCAACCTGGCGAAACGTTGACTTTGACAGATATACAATCTTCGCTCTCGTGGGAGAGAGGATTTTTTTTTCTGGTGGATTTGTGCCTATCCGGTTGGCCAAAGCGGGTAGGTGTCGGGAGTTAGCTTCCGACCAGCGAAAGCTGT
>JAHWFO010026798.1:704825-746513 GCA_023313115.1 Rhysida immarginata | reverse complement strand
GGGTAGGTGTCGGGAGTTAGCTTCCGACCAGCGAAAGCTGTGGGCCATGTTCATGTTGCCTCGTTAGAGGTGTTTAAGTTTTTTATGTTGGGTGTAGCATAATGCCACCTGTAAGATCTTTTTAGATCTTAACTCCGTGGAGGCAATACCATCTGCCTCTCCACTTCAAGAGAGGATTTATTTTCTGGTGGGTTTGTGCCTACCCGGGTGGCCAAAGCGGCTAGGTGTCGGGAGTTCGTTTCCGACCAGCGAAAGCTGTGGGCCAAGTTCATGTTGCCTCATTAGAGGTGTTTAAGTTTTTTACGTTGGGTGTAGCATAATGCCACCTGTAAGATCTTTTCAGATCTTAATTCCGTGGAGGCAATACCATCTGCCTTTCCACTTCAACAGTGAGAGGAGCAGAGTCGCAACCGCAGCGAGCCATTAGCGCTAGATAGCATCGACAGGGCCCTAGTCAGCCTACTGCGCTCGGTGGGCAGCATTGCGTCCTTTGGTAGTAACTCTTGTTAGATGTTAAATGTGCTGTCTAGTGAAATTGTAGCCAAGTGATGCTGATAACTCATTATGAATGTGTGTCTTTTATTCTATTTGTAGCCCCCACGTACGAGAAGCTTTACCTCTATAGGTCGCCATGTACAGATTCTATGGTTGCCTCTAGTGCCCATATGAGCTACCCTGGCATCAGCAGACTTTGGTATTCAGGCCTTCAATTCAATGAGAAACCTACCACAGATGACAACATAAACGCCATCGAAGATATAGAAGCATAACACCTCAGGCATAAAATTTACTCTGAAGCAATTTAATACTATTTGAGCCGAGGCTCTTATTGCTTTGCATTATGTTTAATTAAGTGAAGTCAATGAATTTATTCTGTGTAAATTCTTCTCGTCTTTGAAATATTCTGAAGAAGAAAAGAAAATTTATGCCGATCTTATACTTTAATTCTCGAATTAAATGAATTTATTTACAATTTTGTTGTCTACCGCCCCTTTCCTCTCCTGCGCTATTAAAGATCACTCTGCTATTAAGATTTAATTGTGACACAGACATACAGAGAATTTTATATATATAGATTCGCTTCTAGTAACAGTATTGTACCGTGACTTGGCTAAGGATTATGATTAAGCCATCGTTGATTACAAACAGATTACAAACCAGTATTACTAATTTAGCATTTTATATCACGTGCTTGTCCTTTATGGGACATTATTATTAAAACTTAAACAATGCTTAAAACAATCAAAATGGGAACAAGGAAAATGGGTTTTAAACTGGACATAACCCTGCTAAATTGGCAACAATGATGTCAACTTTGGTGGCCGAGAGTGTTCGGGAAAACTCAGATTTTTATGTAAAAAATAGATATAATTTAAGTTTCTATTTTTTCTATTCTTTAAGTTTTTTTTTTTACTGTTTTGCAGACAGTGATTGTTGAGTATATTGTTTTAATAAATGTTAAATAAAATCTTCACGTGATTATCACTGTCTGCAGCTAGTTGTCCCTCGCGAAAAATTTTCGTGAGCCACGAGGATGTGTGTCCCACTATTGTTGACGTTCCTTCCGTGGTTACTGATTTTTTTAATTTCAGACAGACCACTTCCAGTCACTGGCTTGACCAGTCATCCGTCCTTCTGGTCCTCCACTCCACTCCTATAGACATTTGTGCAGTGCGTTTGCCCCCCCCCTCCCGGTGTCTCCTGGGGAAGGTCTTCTTTCTTGCTAAAATGCTGACTTTTTTCCATCATCACCATGGAACGCATGGTGATGATGATCGCCGACGGTCCGTTTACCGCCGGCGCATTCATGAAGGGGTTGTATGCCCGTACAGGCTTACCCCCTGTTCTTCCGTCGGGTTTTACCGCTGTTTCTTTTCTGCAAAAGCTTTCCCCCACTGAGTGGAGGATGCTTTGCAGGAACCGAAATGTTGCTGAGCGGATAGTAGAATCTGACCACGTCAAAGTTGGCCAGACTATTATCCACTTGTTTCATGCCGACCCCGGTCATCTCACCGTCCATGTCCGGGGTGCCTCGCCGCTGATGGCAGAATCCTACCTGAAAGACTACATGTCCGACTACGGGGAGGTGCTACGAGTGTTCTACCCAGAGCACTCCGACTCCCCCCTGCAGAAAAATGGAGACATTTTGTTGGACATGCGCCTTCAGAAAGACATTCCTGACTCCCTTGTGTTGCACGGAGAACGTGTCTTCGTGTTCTACAAGGGCCAGAGGCGGTGCTGCTGGTACTGCAAGAAGTCCTCCCACGTCCGGAAGGACTGTCCTCTCCTGAAGAAATGCGACTTCTGTAAGAAAATCGTGGGCAAATACCATCAGAGCCCGGAGAGGACATGTGCACCACCAGCAGCCCCAATGCCACCGCCTCGAGGGATGTCGTCCCAGCAGCCAGCACTGATGACTTCATCGGCCAAGTCAACTGAGCCTAGCAGAGTGACTATGCCTCGTCCTACTCCGAGGATTTCGAAGGCGGCCCCGCCATCATTGGCTCCTCCTTCACCAAGGAAAGTGAAGGCGGCCCCACCGTTTTCACCTCCTCTTTCACCGAGGTTATCGAAGGCGGCCCCACCATCGTCGGCTCCTTCTTCACCAAAGAAACCGAAGACGGCTCCACCATCATCGTCTCTTCCTACGACTCCTGGGAAGGAGATGCCGCCTCCCACTCCTCGGCCTCGTGTGGTTCAAGAGACTGTTTCTCGTCCACCTTTGCCTGTTGTTTCTCTGATGGCGGAGGTCTGCCACTCTGCAGAAGTCATCTTAGACGATTAGTTGTGTTCCGAGTCGGTGTTTGTTGCGGAGGAATTTCCATCTCTTCCTCCACCTGCACTTTCATCGGCATCGCAGCCTTTGCGAATCGTCTGTGCGCCTGCGCCTGGAAAAATTTCTTCCTCTGCTGGGACCTCAAAGCCATCAGCGCCAGCTCAGCGGGATCTTCTTGCAACGCCTAAGAGCCCTCGCAAGAAAAAGGCCCGACGTCATCGTAGCAAGAGGGACGGGATTCCTGTGTCCTCTTCATCTGAAAGAGACAGCTGCGTAGACCATCATCATCGCAGCCCCTCTTCCACTTCGGGACGTGCTCGTTCCCCTAGACGGAAGACTTCTGAGCCTCCTCCCTCGTCGGTGAAGCTCAAGTCTCCTTCAGATACAGGTCAGCCCCCGTCAGCTTAAATTCGCAGTGAAGGTCTTCCCTAAACGTTCGTTCCCTTGGTTCGTCCTTCAAGCAATCGGTTTTGTCATCATTCGTCGCCCTGTACAGGCCAGATATTCTCCTTCTTCAAGAGGTGAAGCTTGCTGCTTCGCAACAGCTTGCTAACCTCCCTGGCCTTCGCAGTCAATATCCATCTGCGCAGTTCTTCATCAACTCATCTTCACCACATGGGCTGGGGGTTGCGTCCATCATCTTCAACCCCTCCATTGTGGTGTCGAACTGTCTGTCTTGTCTGCTTTCCAGTCTCATTTTTCATCATTTTTTGGCCACCCAGTCTTTCCATCCGATGCCACGACGAAGTGGATCGAGGCACTTAGACCTTTCACTGCTGACGCTGACCTGTCAATTACCCGTCCCTTTTCCGAAGATGAAGTCAAGAAGTTTCTGTCCATGGATGGCCGTCATCAGTCCAGCCCTGGATTAGACTCTTTCTTCAATGCGACTTGGAAACTTCTTGGGCCTTTCCTGGTGCAAGTGTTCAATTCGATCCTCGAGGACCCTTCCTCCATTACGTCGGACTTTACCGCGGGGAGAATCATCTTGCTCCCCAAGGTACCGGATCCTGAACTTGTCACCCAGTGGAGGCCTATTACTCTACTTAACACAGACTATAAGGTCTTCACTGGTGTGCTCCAACAACGGCACAAATGCTTCGCCGACGAGTTCTTCGATCCGGGACAATCCTGCTCCATTCCATCTCACAGGATGTCCGACAACCTCATTACCATCAAGTGTGTTATGGAGGAAGCGTGTGTGCGCCTTTCTTTGAACTGTCCAAAGGCGTCAGACAGGGGTGTCCCATCTCTCCCCTGTTATATATATTCTATTTGGAGCCACTTTTACAATATCTTAATCGCCACCCAGATGTCTGGGGGTATGATTTGCAAGCTGCTTCCAGCAACATCCGTACGCTGGCTTATGCGGACGATGTAGTGCTATTTGCATCTGATCCGTATTCCCTGGGCATCTATAAAGAATCCTTCGATCTCTTTAGCACTTCGACGGGAAGTTCCATCAATCTCGTCAAGTCTAAAGGCAATGCTATTGGGAAGTGGACAGTGGACTATCTTCGATCCTTCCCAATAACATGGTGTGAGCAAATTACAGTGCTGGGATATGTTTTCTCCTTTTCACCTAATATGGGCTCTCGTCACTGGCAGCTGGTAATTGATATATGCATCGCTCGCCTTGGCAAGAACTTTCGTTTCACCACCTCGATGTTTGCCAAGGTGAGGTTCGTCCAGTCGCACGTCCTACCGATCTTGACGTCTAAGTGCCTGTTTGCTTTGCCTTCTCCATCTCATTTAAAGAAGGTGCGTAGTGCGATAGTTGACTGTGTGTGGGGTTATTCAGCAGCCCGTCATCCCATCCGTTCGGAGCTGCTGTTTAACCCCTTCGATGGGGGGGGATTGGGCTTACCAAACATTCGACGATACCTCATCGTGGCCAGAATGGCCCCCTTGATTCGTGCCTTCCTCCTTCCTCCCCCCATCTGGGCCAACTTCTTCTTTCTGCATCTGCGCTTCTTCTTGAAAGTGAACAGGCTACCTTTTCCGTCCAAGCTGCCAGTGACGATCATTTCACGTTCGCTGGACTTTTACCATCTAGTCTGGCGACATTTGTCATCTTTCCTGTCTGGCCTTCGACAGCTTGACCCGCAGGACTGGGGAAACCTTCGTCTATCTTGATTCTTCCAGCAGTCTGACCAGGGTGCGACTTCTGACATCGTACGGTGGCACCCTGAATATCCATGGTCAGCCATCTTGAAGTCCGTCAAGTCTCTCGCCTTTGAGAAGGCGGTCTTCAACTTTCAGTGGCGCTTGCTGTACCATGGGTTCTGTTATATATGACGTAATATGTATCCGATTGGCTTCAGGCAATAGGAGTGCAAACTGATAATAAATAGTTTTAGTTTCGATATTAAGCTAAATCATCGTTGCACCTGTCTTTATATTTACGGACTATAAAAATACATATAAAGCCTATAAGACATATAACATGGTGTCAGAAGTGAACACTTAATGATGTTTTGATAAAGACTGGATACAATTAAGTTGATTTTTGTGATAAATTTGGCGACATTTTTGTGAAAATTGTGCGACGAAAAATACTATACGTGCTCATCGCTGGAAGGAAACCGCACAAACTGTGAGTAATGGCAATCAATATTAGACCTATAGATCCTTTTGAATCAGGTTCTAACCCAGCAGAGAGATGGACAAATTGGAAAAATGACTATAAAATGTATGAACAAGCCTTAGAGTATACAAGCAAATCAAATGAAGTCCGTAAATCATTGCTATTAGTTTCTTGTGGAGAAGAATTAAAGAAAATATATAGAAGCTTTGTGTTTGACGAGACAACTCCCAAGAATTTTGACAATATTATGACTAAATATGATGCACATTTCACTACTTATAAAAATGTAACGTATGCTTCTTTTGTTTTTCATAGCATATACCAAAAGGAAGGTCAAACATTTGATAGTTTTCTAAGCGAAGTTTTGACCCAGGCAGAGGAATGCAATTTTGAAGATACGACAGAGACGCATAAAAACAGAACAATTAAAGATAAAATAATTAGCGGACTCTCAGATCAGGCATTGAGAGAAAGGCTTCTAAGACAAGGACAGATAAAATTAGAAGAGGTAATCAAACAATGCAAAACTGCTGAAGTTTCAAAGAGATACGGCAGAGAAATGAACAGAGACAATAAACCAGTTGATGCCGTAAGTAAATCTTTTCGTTATAAAAACAAAAATACGAATATAAATGTGAAGCCTGGACAAAATAGAGATGCAAACACCTTTAACTCAAAGAAAATTTGTCAAAAATGTGGCAGAACGCACAATTATAGAGAGTGCCCAGCATTTGGTGTAGAATGTAGAGGCTGTGGAGGCCCTAATCATTTTATGAAAATGTGCAGGTCTAAACAGAAGACACAAGGAAAGAAATATTATAAGCCAAAACAAATAAATGAATTACACAATGAGTCAAGCGATGATGACAGTTTTATTATATCAGAAATTGAACAGAAGACAGATACATATCATAATGATGCATGGTATTGTCCAATTTTAATTAATGGGAATACAGTAAAATTAAAACTTGATTGTGGTGCACAAGCCAATATTTTATCAAAGCAAATTATGATGAAATGGCACAAACAACCACAAATAATGCACTCGAATGCACGACTTTATACATATACTGGACAGAAGATACCAATATTAGGAAAAATAAAATGTAAATGCAAATATAAGAACATGGTACAATATTTAACTTTTTACGTGATACATGAGGCCAGAACACCAGTGTTAGGTGCAGAAGCATGTGAAGCTTTGGGATTAATTAAACGCCTATATGAAGTTATAGAAATACAAGAGAAAAAACAAGAAGATCAAAATGTTCAGAGTATAATTGAACAATATAAAGATGTTTTTCAAGGCACAGGAAGATTAAAAAGACAATACTCATTTCAAATAGAAAAGGATGCTCAACCATTTCGCGCAATGCCCAGAAGAATTCCAGCAGCTCTAGAAAATAATGTTAAGGAGGAACTAGCAAGACTAGAGAAGGAAAATTTGATAAAGAAAGTTGACACTCCGACAGATTGGGTTAACAACGTTACGTTCATAAAGAAACATGGGAAGATACGCATTGTATTAGATCCACGAGAACTCAACAAAGTAATAAAAAGACAAGGATATAATCCTCCAACTCTAGATAAATTACTTGCAAAAGCCCATGGAGCAAGAAAATTCACCATTCTTGATATGAAGAACGCATTTTGGCACTTGCCATTAACTGAAGCAAGTTCTTATTATACAACTTTTGTAACCCTGTTTGGACATTATCGTTGGTTAGTATTACCATATGGATTGAACTGTGCTCCTGAAATGTTTCAGAAGGCGATAGATGATATTTTCTGCGGTGTACCTGAAATCT
The DNA here is from genome assembly GCA_023313115.1 of Rhysida immarginata. NCBI lineage: Eukaryota > Metazoa > Arthropoda > Chilopoda > Scolopendromorpha > Scolopendridae > Rhysida > Rhysida immarginata. The sequence continues at coordinate 739,342 of JAHWFO010026798.1, read as the reverse complement.
CGCCATACTTTGACGACATACTGATACCAGCTATAGATGATGAAAATCATGCAAAAATATTAAAGAAGGTCTTGGAAGTAGCAAGAAAAGAAAATTTGAAGTTCAGTAAGGATAAACTACAACTAGAAAAAAGTGAAGTGAACTATTTGGGACACGTCTTAAACAAAGATGGAGTGCGTCCAGATCCCAAGAAGCTGGAAGCTATTAATAAATATCCAATACCCACTTCTAAAGAAGAATTAAAAAGATTTTTAGGCTTAGCAACATACCTGATGAGATTTGTGGCACATTATTCAGAAGAAACTAAAATCCTTAGAGAATTATTAAAGGACAGTGTAACATGGTGTTGGAAAGAAGAACACATGAGAGAATTCGAAAGAATAAAAGGACTGCTACAAAAAGCACCAGTACTAAATTACTTTGATAATGACAAACCAGTAACTTTATCAGTAGACGCAAGCAAGCATGGATTAGGTGCTCTGCTTTTACAAGATGGAAAATTGGTGGAGAACGCATCAATAACGCTTACATCTGCGCAGCAAGCATATCCACAGATCGACAAAGAATTCCTTGCTATCGTGTTCGCATTGGAACGATTCCACTATTACACATATGGTAGGAAAGTTAAAGTGGAGACAGACCATAAGCCCTTATTGGCCATAGTGCAAAAAGCCTTTGATAAAGTTTCACCAAGACTACAGAAATTTTTAATACGTTTCCAAAGATATGATGCAGAACTAAAATATGTTCCAGGGAAGAAATTAATAGCTGCAGATGCACTATCCAGAGCTTCAGTAGAGAGATATGACAACAAAACTGTTGAAAAAGAACAGAAAATTGAAATATGCATTGTTGCAAAGATTACATCCGGAAAAATCAAAGAAATCGAAACTGCAACAGCATCCGATACAGAATTACAAATGTTAAAAGAAGTTATTCAAAATGGATGGCCAAATAAAAAATCTGCCCTAAAAGAAGAAATACGCCAATACTGGCACTGCAAAGATGAACTATATCATGTGAAAGATCTCTTATGTAGAGGACAACGCCTGGTAATTCCAAAAATATTACGTAGGAAAATGCTTGAATTATTACATAGAGGCCACAGAGGCATAGTATCATCGTGTAAAAAGGCAACTGAATCACTATACTGGCCGAGTATGAAGAATGAAATTAAAAATTATATTATGAACTGTGATGTATGTCAAAAATATAGAAATAATAATCCACATGAACCTATTCTCAATAGAAACATTCCCAAGAAACCATGGCAATATGTTGCTGCAGATTTCTTTAAAGAAAGTAACAAGGACTATATATTGATAGTGGATTATTTCTCCAAGTTTATAGAGGTACAACAGATGAAGAGTCTTACTAGGAAAGCTACAATAGAAGCCTGCCAGGACATTTTTGGACGATTTGGTGTACCGGAAAAAATATATACAGACAATGGTCCGCCATTCAATACAGAAGAATGGAAACATTTTTGTAATGCCATAGCACTGGATCACATTACATCAAGCCCATTATATCCAAGATCCAATGGACAAGTGGAAAGAGCAATTCAAACTTTTAAACGTTCTCTAAGAAAATCAACAAATCAGAATCTCCGTTTGAGTGAAGTACTATTCTCATACAATACAATGCCAGCTAAAGATATGCCAGCACCTGCAGATATCATGTTTAAACGAAAGCTAAAAGGACATATTCCTCAGTTTAATGATAAAACAAGGCAAAATTGCTCAAACCGAAATATTAGAAGATTATTGGAAAATAGACAACAATTACAACAACGATATGCTAACAGACATGTTAAACGCCAACAAGACTTACAAACAGGTCAAAATGTATGGATGAAGAAGTCTTTGAAAGACAGATGGGAAAAGGGAAGAGTGATACAACAAACTAAATATCCAAGAAGATACAGAGTCATAACAGAAAACGGACGAACATATGAAAGAAATAGACAATTTCTGCGTGCGAGACAAGATCGAGAACAGACAGATACGTCAGCAGATGACTTATATAACGAAGAAGAGGATGTTCAAGTGAACCAACAGCCGTGTGAAGAAGAAATAAAGCAGAATGAGATGGAAGATCAAGAGCAGATGAATCGAGAAGAAGGAATCAAACAAGAAGACAACCAAAGAGGAGAAATCGAGGATGATGAGAAAGAAGGCGAAATCGAGGTTGATGAGAAAGAGGGAGAAATAAAACAATCTGGAAGGAAGAAAAGACGATCTAGAAGAAGAAGAAAGAAGCCTCAACGATTAGTAGAAACTATTTAATTTTTGTCTTAAAGTTAACTTATAAACAATATTTATGTAATCATTCTTTTTATTTAATCTTAATTATAAAAAAAAAAAAAAAATTGGCATGTTATATATGAAGTAATATGTATCCGATTGGCTTCAGCCAATAGGAGTGCAAACTGATAATAAATAGTTTTAGTTTCGATATTAAGCTAAATCATCGTTGCACCCGTCTTTATATTTACGGACTATAAAAATACATATAAAGCCTATAAGACATATAACAGGTTCTACTCTCTCCAATGTCTACATCGATGGGGAGTGGTCAGATCTGCTGGTTGCCAGTTTTGCGGGTTGCTTGAGACAGTTCCTCATGTTTTCTACGATTGCTCGTTTGCTCAGTCCATTTGGGATCGCCTCTCTCGTCACTATCTTCTGACTGACTTTACCTACCAGTCAGTGCGATTTCTGATGGACTGCTCTACCGGTTCTGCGTACGAGCTGGACCTAGCCACTTCCATCGCCTTTATGAACAGAGAGCTTTGGCTGGTCCATCAGCAGCGATCTGCTGGTGTTCATCAGCCAGCCTCAGCCATCTGGAGGAAGGGCGCCATCCATCTCAGGTCCTTCCTTCATCTTGAATGGCATCGGCTTGGCCCAGCTACATTCCGGAGACGCTATTCATCATCTCAGCGTCTCTGTAAGGTCATCGAAGGGGATACGAATACCATCTCGTACCTCTTCACCTTTCCCCTCGACATCGATGACCCACCGGTGGGCGGACGGGCCTCTTTTTGAGGCGTTTGAATAGGAGGTGCATCCCTTGAGGGCTGCCCGTACTCCTACAGCATGCGCGCCTGGGCACCCTGCCTGCTTTAAGAACTAAGGGTGCTCCTCTGGAGCCATAACATCGGCTCCAGTTCCAACAGTTCCTTCTGGTCCTCCACGTCATTCCTTGTCTGCAGCATGGCGTTCATATTCCATTTATTATTTTTATTCCAATGCTCTGCGAATTATTCCTCCCTGCCGTTCGATGTTTAGTATCTTATTGAATTTCTTACTTTCTCGTGGCAGCCATGATTCTTTATCGAGCAGCATTGTTTTGCGGGTTACCCCATAAGGTAATAATGAAATTTCTTTTAATGCTATTTCAACAATAACGCGCATAAGTGACGCCATGCTGCACAATTTCATTTTTATTCCCCATTATTAATTGATTATCATTTCTCAGTCTTTCTTTAGACATTTAATGGGAATTTGAAATTTCTTTTCCTTATTTTTTATAAGAAATTGGTCTGTCTCAATTCTTTTTTTTATATTTAAAGTTAATTCACTCATGTAGCGATTAATATTTCTCGTTACAGTGTTTTGCTGTATTTAACGTACATTCAAGTATTTTTATTCCGAGAAATTTTATTTTTGTAATTGAGATCGCAATGCCTATTCCTCAATTAACCATATTCTATAGAACATTCTTTTGTATAGAATATTTTGATATTTTATAAATAAATATTGCGTTTTTTAAACCAAAATAAAAGTCTTTAATGAGCCACGTTCATTCTTAAGTTTCGGGGTTTCCTTTAAAGTATCACCCCTTAAATATTATATTATTTTGCTTCCCCCTCTAAACATATGGTAGCAGAGGCTCGTGGTTTCTTTCTTTTATTTTAATACAATATGGAGGAATCATATTTTGAAGAGAGTCGTTCCCTCCCTAGGCCAACGAGTGCCAATTATATTCAATGGACGTATCGAGTTTTAACCTTTCTCGAAACCAAAGGGCTAGCCAAGTATGTCCAAAAAAAGATCTCTCTCCCTACAGAAGCATCAGCCAGCTCATCCATGCGCCTTGATTGGGCAAGAGTACGGCATTACCTCCTCAGTATGGTGAGTGATATTGTCATCATGCTTCAAGATGACAATCCCTATACATTGTGGGAAGCAATTAAGCGTCGATATGGAAGGCCGGATTCAGTGACACAGGCTGAAATAATGCGGCGTCTCTCAGCCTTGCGTTTCTTAGACGCTGATGATCCGAATGCCTATGTAGCAAGAGCGCTACAAATCCGTGCTTAGGCTGGAGCCGTATCCCTGGTTCTAGATGATAAAATTTTGATTGATCATATGGTCGCTGGTCTACCCCCAACTTATACTCCATTGAGACTCGCGGTCCAATCAAACCCATCAATGTCCATTGAAACCTTCTTAAGTCAACTAAATGTAGTTTTTAAGGACCACACCACGCTAAATTCCTCAATAGGTGTTGCCTCGTGTGCCACCTCTGTTTCTTCCCCGCGTCCGTATCCAAATGCCCATCGAACAAATGACGTAACATGCCATAATTGTGGAGGCCGAGGACACGTAAAAACCGTTTGTACTTCCAAAGTTTATCCCACTACTGCAGGTCCAGCTACTTCACGCACCGCGATGCCCCCTCGTTCGCAGGATCCTGCATCGACAAAGCGCATGCCTCGTGCATCAGCTTCACGTCCTAAGCGTAAGCCTCGCAAATCGGGTACAAAAGGACAAAGCAAGAAACCTGCAGCTAACTGTGTTGGTGTTCCAAACAAGGATTGGATAGTTGACACGGGCAGCTCATTTCACGTAATTAAAGAAAAACAGTTCTTTGATTCTTTTCAAACCTGCCATAAGCGGATACATACTGCAGACCCTAAGAAAACGATTGCTGCCATCGGTACTGGTGCGGCAAGCGTGTTATTAGATTCAGGAGCAGTTTTAAAACTCCATGACACGCTTTATGCCCCAAACGCGCGCTTTAATCTTGTCTCCATGAGTCAATTATCAAAGCAGGGTTACAGTCTTCATTTCGGCCCAACTGGTTATTCCATTACTTCACCCAAGGGCACGACCATCGCTGCGCAGGAGGGCGTGGAGGACCTCCCGTTCCTTCCCGTGGTCTCAAATATCCATTGTTTCCCGAACGGACCCCCCATTACTTTCAATGGCTGTCACTTATAGTGACATTCACAATGCGTTGGGCCACCCGTCATTAAAAAAACTCGCCGCAGCCGTGAAACACCATAGCATGCGCGGTCTTGAAGTTTTGCCGCCATTAATTGATGACCAACCATGTGTTGCATGCCTTCAGGCACGACTATGCAACGCCCCTCACAACATTGTGCAAGGTCAACGGTCAACACGTCCTTTACAGCTACTTCAAGTGGATACAGTGGGACCAATGCCTACCACTTCTATCCATGGTAACAAATTCCTGTTAGTAGCTGTCGATGACTTTTCACGAAAAACTTTCGTCTGTGCTACTCGGACAAAAAGTGAAGTGCCAGAAGCGTTAATAGACTTAATATTAAAGCTACAACGCTCTACAATGCGGAGCTAGGTGAGTCCTGTACGAAGCAAGGCAGATCTCAACAATTCAGTTCCTGAGAACCCCCAGTCAAATGGTGTTGCTGAGAGAACCGTACACTCCATTTGCGATGGAATTCGAGTTCTTCTTGCGTTGTCAAAAGTTCCGCACCGATTCTGGGACCATGCTGCGACTACAGCAGTTTTCAATCTGAATTCTTTGCCCAGACGTGGTCAAACTAAGTCCCCTGAAGAGATATGGTCCAAAAAGAAACCGACCATTAAATATCGAGCTTCTTTCGATTGCCTGGTATACTATTATATACCCAAGTCGCACCGATCAAAATTTGATGCTCGCGCCAAAAGTGGTGTTTTTATGGGATACTCCGCTTCATCTCCTGGGTACCTTATTTATGCACTCAATGAGAGCAATTTTTTACGAGCACGTACCGTTCATTTCTTTCCTAAGGTATTTCCAGAGTTCACAAGAAAATCAGATCCATCATCTGTTCCTCTGGTATTTCCAATTCACATGGAACCCCCAGTCTTTGAAGCTCCACAGCCTGATGAACCACATATCATTCAGAGGTACCGCCAATCTCACCCACTTTAACATTAGACGAGACAAGAATGCAGGTCCTATCTGATACTGAGGACACGCTAGCGGTCACACCTCCATCAGAAACCACATCGATGGAAGATGCTCCAGTTTGTTCGTCAAAATCACCAGTGAACCAACCATCCGTTGAAGTCCCACAACCGGTATTACGACATTCACAAAGATTAAAAGAGAAGGCAGAAAAACAGCGTGCTGCCTTATGTCATCCTGACTTTACTGACTCCGACTTGCTAATCACTCCGCCAATCACACCCCAGTCTTATGAACAAGCACTCGCTTCTCCCCAACATCATCAATGGGAAGAGGCCATGCAAGATGAGTTGAATTCACTCATGCTTCATCATGTCTGGGATTTAGAGCTTCCACCATCGAATGTCAAAATTTTAAAGAGCAAATGGATCTACCGCATCAAATACAATCCTGATGGTTCGGTGTCCAGATTCAAGGCAAGGCTGGTGGCTATCGGCTCGTCACAAGTCTACGGGAGCCAGTATGAGTTAATTTTCTCACCTGTCATCAGAATGGAATCCCTTCCGCTTACTGTTTGCCATAGCTGCAAATACAGGGATGTCACTGCGCCAGTATGACGTCAAATGTGCATATCTTCACGCACCGATAGACCACACCATATATCTATCGCCACCCAAGGGATTATCAACGCCAGTTAATCACGTCTGCAAATTGCATAAATCACTTTACGGCCTCAAGCAAAGTGGAAGATGCTGGTACGTAAAATTGTCAGCTTCTTACCCGATTAAAATTCACTCCATCCAGAGCAGACGATTGTTTTTTCTACTATACCAATGCTGGGTGTACCATTCTATTAACAGTCTACGTGGATGACATCGTGGCAGCAACAACAAATGTCTCCATCCTAACCTCCATCATGGACAAAGTAAAACAAGAAATCGACCTCGTGGAGTTAGGAGTGGTAAAGCATCTGCTAGGTATTAATGTGTCACAAGGGAACGGTTCAATTCATCTGTCACAAGCACATTATATCAAGCAAATCCTGAATGATTATGGCCTTCAAGACATCAAACCGAAGACCATGCCACTAAGCCCTCACGTGAACCTTGATGATACTGCGGATTCACAACCGGTCTATTCTACCAATTACCAATCTCTTCTCGGTTCCTTAATGTATGTAATGACTTGCACGCGGCCGGATATAGCTTTTGCAATTACTAGGCTGTCGACATAGGCTAAATCGCCTACACATTTGCATATGACTGCTCTTAAGGGCGTCGCTTCTTATCTTAAACACACCTGCGACACATCACTCGTTTTTACCTCATCTACGGGTCCTTTGTGCGCATTCGCTGACGCTAGCTGGTGTGTCACCCCACAGAGTAAAGGATACTCTGGAATTTTGATCAAAATGGGGGAAAAATACCATAACTTGGTCATCTAAGAAGCAACGTTTAGTCGCCCTGAGCAGCTGCGAAGCCGAAATAATCGCTATAAACGAATGCGTGAAGTCACTGAAATGTCTTTGGGACCTCATAACTGAGTTAGGACAAGGGGAGTTTGTTTCTTTCCCCACAATCATTTATACTGACTCAACGTCTGCCATAGCATGTCTGGGTGCATTAGAATCAAAGAGTAGGACAAGACACATCTTGAGATTGCATAATTTCATCGCGCGACAAATTATTCTTCTGAATGTGATTCTTACCTACTGTTCTTCCCCCGACGTGCCGACAGACGCACTAACTAAACCTCTACCTGCCCCTGCTTTACGCAGATTCCTGGATTTGTTATCCTTATCTGAGCAGGATAAGTAATTATTTATATTAAATTACTTAACTCATTGGTTTGCTGGCCTACACGAAGGTATTTACAAAGTTTATCTTGTTCCTTTAAACTTCATAATTGCAAAGTTATTTACTTCGCGGGATGACAGAGGTTCTAAACGCAATATTTTGTTAAATGACTTTAGCTTTAAAATCACAAGAAGGATATTTTTTCGGAAGGCAGTAACTACATTGTTTTTTTTTACTACATGATATGTATTTTTTACATTTATTAATGTATTATATATTTAATATACATTTTAATTATGGTATACCAGAATGCAAAATAAATTTTATCTTCTTTTACTAAAAAAGGCAAAACATACTGTGTGTGCACACACAAATGAAAGGAAATAATAAAGGCATAAATGTTTATTTCTTTATTGTAACTTAGACAATTTTTTTTTGAAATCTGTATATGTAACGTCAGTACCTAAACTTCTGTCTGTACAAATGACCGTTATTTTTTTTTGTGTGAAAATTACAGGGGGCTTTGTTCGGGAAAACTCGGATTTTTATGTAAAAAATAGATATAATTTAAGTTTCTATTTTTTCTATTCTTTAAGTTTTTTTCTTTACTGTTTTGCAGACAGTGATTGTTGAGTATATTGTTTTAATAAATGTTAATTAAAATCTCCACGTGATTATCACTGTCTGCAGCTAGTTGTCCCTCGCGAATAATTTTCGTGAGCACGAGGATGTGTGTCCCACTATTGTTGACGTTCCTTCCGTGGTTACTGATTTTTTTTAATTTCAGACAGACCACTTCCAGTCACTGGCTTGACCAGTCATCCCTCCTTCTGGTCCTCCACTCCACTCCTATAGACATTTGTGCAGTGCGTTTGCCCCCCCCCCCCTGGTGTCTCCTGGGGGAGGTCTTCTTTTTTACTAAAACATTGACTGTTTTCCATCATCACCATGGAACGCATGGTGATGATGATCGCCGACGGTCCGTTTACCGTCGGCGCATTCATGAAGTGATTGTATGCCCGTACAGGCTTACCCCCTGTTCTTCCGTCGGGTTTTCCCGCTGTTTCGGTTGTGCAAAAGCTTTCCCCCACTGAGTGGAGGATTCTTTGCAGGAACCGAAATGTTGCTGAGCGGATAGTAGAATCTGACCACGTCAAAGGTGGCCAGACTACTATCCACTTGTTTCATGCCGACCCCGGTCATCTCACCATCCATGTCTGGGGTGCCTCGCCGCTGATGGCAGAATCCTACCTGAAGGACTACATGTCCGACTACGGGGAGGTGCTATGAGTGTTCTACCCAGAGCATTCCGACTCCCCCCTGCAGAAAAATGGAGACATTTTGTTTTGACATGCGCCTTCAGAAAGACATTCCTGACTCCCTTGTGTTGCACGGAGAACTTGTCTTCATGTTCTACAAGGGCCAGAGGCGGTGCTGCTGGTACTGCAAGAAGTCCTCCCACGTCCGGAAGGACTGTCCTCTCCTGAAGAAGTGCGACTTCTGTAAGAAAATCGTGGGCAAATACCATCAGTGCCCGGAGAGGACAGGTGCACCACCAGCAGCCCCAACGCCACCGCCTCAAGGGATGTCGTCCCAGCAGCCAGCACTGATGACTTCATCGGCCAAGTCAACTGAGCCTAGCAGAGTGACTATGCCTCGTCCTACTCCGAGGATTTCGAAGGTGGCCCCGCCATCGTCGGCTCCTCCTTCACCAAGGAAAGCGAAGGCGGCCCCACCGTTTTCACCTCCTCTTTCACCGAGGTTATCGAAGGCGGCCCCACCATCGTCGGCTCCTTCTTCACCAAAGAAACCGAAGACGGCTCCACCATCATCGCCTCTTCCTACGACTCCTGGGAAGGAGATGCCGCCTCCCACTCCTCGGCCTCGTGTGGTTCAAGAGACTGTTTCTCGTCCACATTCGCCTGTTGTTTCTCCGATGGCGGAGGTCTGCCACTCTGTAGAAGTCAACTTATACGATTCGTTGTGTTCCGAGTCGGTGTTTGTTGCGGAGGAATTTCCATCTCTTCCTCCACCTGCGCTTTCATCGGCATCGCAGCCTTTGCGAATCGTCTGTGCGCCTGCGCCTGGAAAAATTTCTTCCTCTGCTGGGACCTCAAAGCCATCAGCGCCAGCTCAGCGGGATCTTCTTGCGACGCCTAAGAGCCCTCGCAAGAAAAAGGCCCGACGTCATCGTAGCAAGAGGGACGGGATTCCTGTGTCCTCTTCATCTGAAAGAGACAGCTGCATAGACCATCATCATCGCAGCCCCTCTTCCACTTCGGGACGTGCTCGTTCCCCTAGACGGAAGACTTCTGAGCCTCCTCCCTCGTCGGTGAAGCTCAAGTCTCCTTCAGATACAGGTCAGCCCCCGTCAGCTTAAATTCGCAGTGAAGGTCTTTTCCCTAAACGTTCGTTCCCTTGGTTGGTCCTTCAAGTAATCGGTTTTGTCATCATTCGTCGCCCTGTACAGGCCAAATATTCTCCTTCTTCAAGAGGTGAAGCTTGCTGCTTCGCAACAGCTTGCTAACCTCCCTGGCCTTCGCAGTCAATATCCATCTGCGCAGTTCTTCATCAACTCATCTTCGCCACATGGGCTGGGGGTTGCCTCCATCATCTTCAACCCCTCCATTGTGGTGTCGAACTGCGTCTTTGACTGTGAGTGCAGGGTAATTTCTTTGGACCTCCTGCTATCTGGTCTCGAATTCCGATTGCTTAATGTGTACGCCCCGTGTTTATCAGCAGAGAAACGGACATTCTTTGAAGACCTGGACTTTTACCTGTGCTCGTCCTTGCCTGCGGTGGTTGCTGGGGACTTTAATTGCCATCCGGATGAGAACAACATCTTTTCGTCTGGATGTGTCTACCAGTTGTGCCAGCGGAATGCACTTTTCGATCTGTGGACGTCTTCTTCCAATTCCAACCAAAGTGGGTTTACCTTTCACCAAGGGCCCTCTGTGTCATCAAGGTTGGACCTTTTTCTAGTAGACGTCACTTTCGCTGGTGCTCCTGGTTCCATGGAGGTCATTCCATGTTCCTTTTCTGACCACAGTGCCATCAAGTGTTCTTGGAACCCTCCATTCCCTGCCTCCTCTGCAGGCTCTGCTTCGAACAATTGGTTTCTGGACGTTTCTCTGCTTGACAACGATAAATACAAGGGAATGTTCGTTCGGTTTGTGGAAAGACATCTTCACAACCTGCCTCCGTCACTAGCTTCGTGGCTTTCCTTTAAATCAAAGCTCCGTCGTTTTTTCAGAAAGATTGGGTTGGATGTGGCTAGACGCAATCGGCGCCATCTCCTCATGCTGCAAGAAATTCTGCGCCTCCTCCACTGTTCCATCCCGAAGGGGGCATATGCTGATGACATCCGCCAGGTGAAGAGCGAGATCAACGCTCTAATGATCCGCAAGGCCGCCGGCGCAGCTCTCAGGGCCAAACTGTCCTGGGCATCTGACGTCCGGAATATGTCGTCAGCTGCGTTCGCAGAGGAGAGGCATCGCGCCAATAAGAAGAGGTGTCATCGTTTGGTGGTGGGGAATGAGAGAGTGGAAACAGACTCTGACATCTTGTCTGCTTTCCACTCTCATTTTTCATCATTTTTTGGCCACCCAGTTTTTCCATCCGACGCCACGATGAAGTGGATCGAGGCACTTAGACCTTTCACTGCTGACGCTGACCTGACAATTACCCGTCCCTTTTCCGAAGATGAAGTCAAGAAGTTTCTGTCGATGGATGGCCGTCATCAGTCAAGCCCTGGATTAGACGGCATCCCGTACTCTTTCTTCAATGCGACTTGGAAACTTCTTGGGCCTTTCCTGGTGCAAGTGTTCAATTCGATCCTCAAGGACCCTTCCTCCATTACGTCAGACTTTACCGCGGGGAGAATCATCTTGCCCCCCAAGGTACCGGATCCTGAACTTGTCACCCAGTGGAGGCCTATTACTCTACCTAACACAGACTATAAGGTCTTCACTGGTGTGCTCCAACAACGGCTCAAATGCTTCGCCGACGAGTTCTTCGATCCGGGACAATCCTGCTCCATTCCATCTCGCAGGATGTCCGACAACCTCATTACCATCAAGTGTGTTATGGAGGAAGCGTGTGTGCGCCGTCAGACTCTTGCCGTGCTAAGTCTTGACCAGAAAAAGGCCTTCGACAAGGTGAATCACGTGTTTCTTTTCCGAGTGTTTCACCATCTTCATCTTCCGAAATTTGCTACGATTATCTCAGCACTGTATGCTTCTGCCACATCATGCGTGGCGATTAATGGCTCCAATTCGCCTTTCTTCGAACTGTCCAAAGGCGTCAGACAGGGGTGTCCCATCTCTCCCCTGTTATATATATTCTATTTGGAGCCACTTTTACAATATCTTAATCGCCACCCAGATGTCCGGGGGTATGATTTGCCAGCCGCTTCCATCAACATCCGTACGCTGGCTTAGGCGGACGATGTAGTGCTATTTGCATCTGATCCGTATTCCCTGGGCATCTATAAAGAATCCTTCGATCTCTTTAGCACTTCGACGGGAAGTTCCATCAATCTCGTCAAGTCTAAAGGCATTGCTATTGGGAAGTGGACAGTGGACTATCTTCGATCCTTCCCAAAAACATGGTGTGAGCAAATTACAGTGCTGGGATATGTTTTCTCCTTTTCACCTAATATGGACTCTCGTCACTGGCAGCTGGTAAATGATAAATGCATCGCTCGCCTTGGCAAGAACTTTCGTTTCACCACCTCGATGTTTGCCAAGGTGAGGTTCGTCCAGTCGCACGTCCTACCGATCTTGACGTCTAAGTGCCTGTTTGCTTTGCCTTCTCCATCTCATTTAAAGAAGGTGCGTAGTGCGATAGTTGACTGTGTGTGGGGTTATTCAGCAGCCCGTCATCCCATCCGTTCGGAGCTGCTGTTTATCTCCTTCGATGGGGGGGGGATTGGGCTTACCAAACATTCAACGATACCTCATCGCGGCCAGAATGGCCGCCTTGATTCGTGCCTTCCTCCTTCCTCCCCCCATCTGGGCCAACTTCTTCTTTCTGCATCTGCGCTTCTTCTTGAAAGTGAACAGGCTACCTTTTCCGTCCACGCTGCCAGTGACGACCATTTCACGTCCGCCGGACTTTTACCATCTAGTCGGACGACATTTGTCATCTTTCCTGTCTGGCCTTCGACAGCTTGACCCGCAGGACTGGGGAAACCTTCGTCTATCTTGGTTCTTCCAGCAGTCTGACCAGGGTGCGACTTCTGACATCGTACGGTAGCACCCTGAATATCCATGGTCAGCCATCTTGAAGTCCGTCAAGTCTCTCGCCTTTGAGAAGGCGGTCTTCAACTTTCAATGGCGCTTGCTGCACCATGGGTTCTACTCTCTCCAATGTCTACATCGATGGGGAGTGGTCAGATCTGCTGGTTGCCAGTTTTGCGGGTTGCTTGAGACAGTTCCTCATGTTTTTTACTGCCCGTTTGCTCAGTCCATTTGGGATCGCCTCTCTCGTCACTATCTTCTGACTGACTTTACCTACCAGTCAGTGCGATTTCTGATGGACTGCTCCAACGTTTCTGCGTACAAGCTGGACCTAGACACTTCCATCGCGTTTATGAACAGAGAGCTTTGGCTGGTCCATCAGCAGCGATCTGCTGGTGTTCATCAGCCAGCCTCAGCCATCTGGAGGAAGGGCGCCATCCATCTCAGGTCCTTCCTTCATCTTGAATGGCATCGGCTTGGCCCAGCTACATTCCGGAGACGCTATTCATCATCTCAGCGTCTCTGTAAGGTCATCGAAGGGGATACGAATACCATCTCGTACCTCTTCACTTTTCCCCTCGACATCGATGACCCACCGGTGGGCGGACGGGCCTCTTTTTGAGGCGTATGAATAGGAGGTGCATCCCTTGAGGGCTGCCCGTACTCCTACAGCATGCGCGCCTGGGCACCCTGCCTGCTTTAAGAACTAAGGGTGCTCCTCTGGAGCCATAACATCGGCTCCAGTTCCAACAGTTCCTTCTGGTCCTCCACGTCATTCCTTGTCTGCAGCATGGCGTTCATATTCCATTTATTATTTTTATTCCAATGCTCTGCGAATTATTCCTCCCTGCCGTTCGATGTTTAGTATCTTATTGAATTTCTTACTTTCTCGCGGCAGCCATGATTCTTTATCGAGCAGCATTGTTTTGCGGGTTACCCCATAAGGTAATAATGAAATTTCTTTTAATGCTATTTCAACAATAACGCGCATAAGGGACGCCATGCTGCACAATTTCATTTTTATTCCCCATTATTAATTGATTATCATTTCTCAGTCTTTCTTTAGACATTTAATGGGAATTTGAAATTTCTTTTCCTTATTTTTTATAAGAAATTGGTCTGTCTCAATTCTTTTTTTTATATTTAAAGTTAATTCACTCATGTAGCGATTAATATTTCTCGTTACAGTGTTTTGCTGCATTTAACGTACATTCAAGTATTTTTATTCCGAGAAATATTTTTTTTTTGTATTTGAGATCGTAATGCCTATTCCTCAATTAACCATATTGTATAGAACATTCTTTTGTATAGTATATTTGATATTTTATAAATAAATATTGCGTTTTTTAAACCTTAAATATTATATTATTTTGCTTCCCCCTCTAAACAGAGAGTGTTAGAGCTCAGGTCTTTTGGCTTTCGTGATAATCAGGTTACAGTATGATCTTCTGGCGTGGATGCTTTCTAACTCTTTCTGAGAGCTTGCAATTTTCATTTGCCAGGGTATAGGGTTATTGGTCAATTTATTCAAATTAACTATGCTTTTTGAGTGCTTGATAAATTTGGAGCAGACCTCATCCTGCATTGAATAAATAATGATTGTTAATGATGGTGAGGATATACTGCCTGGCCAAAAATAAAGTCGCCATCGAATATCCAATATGCAAATACTAAGGAATCAATCACCAGCGTACTACTGCAGTCATGTGCGAATTTGCGCAGATAATAAATACTTCCTTTAACTTGCCCTGCATTATTTTATCGCTTTATTTATTTTGAAGAAATATGTATGTGCACGCAGCACATGGTCGCGGAAAAGATGTCAGAGTTTCAGAAGGAGCAAATAGTCGGCTTATTCCAAGCAGAGAAAACAAGCAAAAAGATTGCGGTAATTCCTGGAATGGAGTAAAAAGCCTTGGAAGGAAAGATCTGAATTAATAAAGCCTTGGAAGAAAAGCTCAGAATCATCAACCCCGAGAAATAACTGATCGGAAAAAAAATTCTGACTAATTGTGACTGGAGATCATTAAGACGCATGATGAAGGAAAACCGAAGAGATTGTACATTAGACCTGACAGGAAAGTTTAACAAAGAAATCAAAAGCTTATCCATCCGCACAATGCAATGGAAACATAAGGACTGGAAGTAAGCAACTGCTCTACCACAAGATGAAAACAACAGGAAAAGACGATTACTGTTTGGCCGGGAGGACAAATATTGGAGTATGGAGCAGATGAGAAAAAGTCATCTGGTCTGATGAATCCAGGTTTACCCTATTCTGCGAGGGTTGGTCAAAAAGCTGTAAATCTTTTATTTCCTAACCGATTTTCAAAAGTCTTTTTATATCTGATACTTACATTTGTCTCCTATGTAATGCACTATTCACCTTTCAACAGAGTCCTGATCCAGTCCTACGCTTTGCGCCAATGCGTGAATAGTCGGATGAACCTGTTGGAGAGGAATTCCGGGGTTGTTGTCGACACGAGGATTGAATGGCATCTTTCACCTCGTCATCAGAACGCAACTCATGTCCCTTAAGGTGCTCTTTCTTCTTTGGAAAGTGGTGAAAGTTGCAAGGTGCAAAGTCTTTCAACTTTGAACCACAGTTTTTCATCTTTGAACTGTGAGCGCTACAACACCTCTAATGCAGGCGAGCGTTATCGTGCTGCAGAAGAGGGTCCAAAACTGCCATTCAATCCTGGTGTCGACAATAACCCTGGAATTCCTCTCCGATGGGTTCATCCGACTAGTCACGCGTTGGCGAAATGCGTGGAAAGGGATGAAGACAATGTCGAAAAGTGAATAGTGCATTACATAGAGGACAAATGTAAATATCAGACACAAAAAGAATTTTGAAAATTGGTTAACAAATAAAAAAAGTTTTGGCATAAAAGCCATGGAGGCATTACTTTTCGACCAACCCTCGTAGATGATTAGCGCACCAGGGTAAGAAAAGAACCACACTATCCAAGCCTGTGGAGGCTGTGCGATGATCTGGGGTTGCTTTTGTTGGACTGGTCTCTGTTCTGCAATGATATGCAGTCGAGTGTCTGAATCTGCTGGTTATTCCATCCTTGGACAAATTTCTTTTTTCTAATCGAACTGGAATGTTCCAGGATGACAATGCCAGGATACACCGCACTTGAATTGTAATTGATGATGATTTTTTCTCTCTGAAATTAACTTAAAAACTCATGATTCCTGAAAATACATTGTAAATTTTTAAAAAATTATTCGTCTCAGCGAGAGGACTCCGTTTATTTTGAAGATATTGACTTTGGTTAGGTTGTATAAATGGTTCAGCCATTTCTTCATTGTTAGAAAAAAATTATCCACTATTACTAAAATCCAAGTTCTGTCTGTCTCTCCCTTTATAGATCCGGTCCCTGAAAGATATCCCGAAACCATCTTTATTAAGGCCGCGTATGGAGCACTGCGTAAATTTTCATTTCAATTTCGGGTTTTTTCCCACATACAAAAATAATTTAATTAAACTCATTTTTCCTCTATCTCTAAAGAAGTTTTGTTTTTGTAGAGGCAATAATGATGATAAAAAAAACTCTTGCTCAAAAACAACTTTCAAAGTGTGTTTCAACAATTGGACTTTTAGACAACAAAGAGAGAGATGGGAAAACGCATGCTGAAGAATAATTTAATCAGAAATATTTCACAAAAATAGCATTCAATAAAGTTTCGTTTATTTTCATTTATACTCCTTCTTGAAAAAGAAAAATAATTTCCGTCTTTAAAACGGAGTTTAACCCTCGTTATCTCTAAAAAGACTTAAGCAATCGTTTATAGAAAAAAAATGTTAATGCATTGTTTAAAAATTCCTGTTATGTATTAATTTTTTAATGGAAAAAAGTGTTGGGGGGATGTGTTATTAACTACAAAATAGCTTACCAGGGCCAAACAAGTTAGTTACAAAAAATATTCGTCTTGATGTGAGGAATCCGTACATGTCGAATTTTTTGGTTCGCTGATAAATACGCTACATTTTTAGAAAAAATATTTAATACTCTAAAAAGGCTTAACAGATTGTCATAAAAAAACCGTCAATGCACAGTTTAAGTTAACAGTGTGCTAATATCTTTCTGCCGTTTCAGAGGAGTTGACTTCAGAAAATTGGTCACATACGTATAGACGGAATTTTTTTTTTCAAAATTTTAACATGCCTTCTCGGTTCAAGAACTTTTAAATTGATTTCAGAAAAATAATTGAGTTGGGGAAAGGAATACATAGGTCATCACTAGGTTCTTAATGAGTAGTGACCAATAAGGAGCTTTAAAGTTCCGCTTTTTTTTCTTTTTTTTGAAAAGCAATCGTGGTTTTTGAACCCCACCTAAGTAAAGAAATAAATCCAGTTAATTTTTCTTAAAATCTCATTGCCCATGTATAAGGTATCTGAAGTGAATGTAACGACTTGAGTGTGTCCAATTGACTGAGTGACGATAAGATTCAGGGATAGAATAAATGTGACAACTTGATTGTGATCTACTGAATGCATCGAATCGACTGAGTGACGAAATGATCCCAGGACGAAATGAATATGACGGCTGAATGTGACAACGGATGTGTTGTCATGACCGACAGATTAAATGAATGGGTGACTTCAATGTGGCATACTGAACATGTCGAGTTGACTGCTAGACAAAATGATTCTAGGACAAAGTGAATGATATGACGAAATGATCTGATAAAGTTTTTGTTTCGAATTTGTTTGTTTTATAAAACGCTAAAAATCCCCCCCCCCCCACTGTCCCATCGGGTGGGGGGGAGCCAATGACGTGATGTTATTTTAACTGGAAAAACAAAACAAAACGCGAACATCTACCACGAAAATTGCCGAGAAGTTTCGACAGCTTTCGGTTGAATGTGTGCTGATAACGCTTCTTAACTCGCTCGCAGATAACGATTTCTTTGAAAGCGAGCTCTAGAGCATAACAATTGTCCTCCCCTCGGAAGGATGGTATGACCTGAACATAGACGAAACAAAGCCAGCGAAGCCATAAATCAAACGATAATCTTCAGTCAGACACAAGTAGAGAAGCCCAAACACAATAATTTTTTCGGATACTTTAAATTTTTGAATTGCGAGTTCAAATTTCAAACTCGATTCTCTAATTTTGTCTTAAATCATTTTGTCATTCAGTCAGCTGAACGGATCCAATTCATCATATTTATTTCATACCAATAACTTAGCCCAAGGATGAAAATCATCTTGAATGAATTCGCTGTGTTTTTTCCATTTTTACGGGGTTTTTTTTGTGTGCTGAATCCTAATTTGCTTTTAGATTTTTTCCTTCACAAGGTATGCACAAAGAGACTGACATGTAAAAGTAATGGGTGTAAAAAGCGGCTGTAATGTTAAAGTATTCATATTTTTGGACCACAAAGAAATTTATCAGGTCCCAAACTCTGAACAACTTAAAAGTGTTTCATTGAAAACCAAGAAATCTGTGGGTGAGAGAAAAATATCTGAAATCAGATTCGGATTCAGCACAAAAGAAAGCATACGAGAATCAGCTCTTAATGTTAAAGATGACTTTTAAAAGTTATTTTTTGTTGGCCCGTGTAATTCAAACTATTCCTTTTGTCACAGATTTACTACTTGATTACTCAACAGGAACATTTATTGTTGTTTTCAAAAATGAATTTGTTGTGTGTATACACTTACTAAATGCATAAATTACTTGAATTGAAAATTAAATTCAATTTAAAATTAAGACTAATGCTACACAAATATTTTTTTTATTATTTTTTGGAAAAAAAAATATAATTTTTAATTCTGTAAATATGTACACCGTTTTAAAAAAGAGAAGAGAAATGATTTATTAAAAATAAAGATTATATTTTAAAAGGACAATTAATTCCTATTGTAAAAATGCGTACCTATGACTTGAATATAATGCATTGTAAACTGAAAATGTACGTGTGCAAACATTTTAACCGCCATAACCGTAAAGCGGATTTTAAAAAATTTAGTTTTTGTTAATGATGGCTGTAGAAGAAGAAAAAAAAAAAAGGACGAGACACAAAAACCTGGAATAAAAGCAAATTTGGTACAGAATAGAAAGACCCTGAAAAAAAAAGCTGGCATTTCGGATAGAATCCTTGGTCAAGGCAAAAAATAAAGGTGAGGGTTTTTTTTTACGTAATAATTAAATGAGAAGAAGTAAAAGGCCAGGATCATTATATGATACTATACTACTAAATTTTAATAATAAAACTAGTTGTTACCCGTGGCTTCGCACGCCCGTGCCATCTGTTGAGGAGAATTTCAAAGCAAAAGCAGATAATTTTAAATGAAAACCCCAGAAAGCTTGGAACGGGGGGGTCATAGGGGGCTGATTTTTGGCGATAGAGCAGGTCCTTTATTGATAAGCCTGCCCTGAAAATTTCAAGTCGCTAGCTCAAACCGTCTAGGAGGAGATAGAATTACAGATAAATAAATAAATACACTCAAGAGTTTTAGTATATAAGATAGTGCTGATAAATTATTTCATTTATCAGGCATTGCTTTCTTTAAAAAAATTTAAAACAATTTTATTTGATGGGCAAAAGTTTTAAGACCTATCACTTCTATTCCCCTCCCTCCCCACATTTCAGCGGCTTTTTCAGGGCATCGTGATTCTTCTTCTTTATCCGGGGTAAAGAAGAAGAATTACGAGGGACCTAGCTTATTACATTCACATGATCAGCCAAATTACTATTAAATCGTAAGCAAATACATGCAAATTATTATTTGTAGTGCATACACCATTTCAAAATGACTTAAATTGGCAAAATACAAGCCCATCTATCAGAAAGGGCAGACTCGCCAAGAAGTGACAGACCCCGCAAAACAACTCCTATATTTATAGACTGCACCGCATTATAGCGCGGAGGCTAAAAGTAATATAACTGAAATATATGAGATTAATAAAAAACGTTGTGTAAATATCAGTTGGAAAACTGTTTCACGCTGCTCGAATAATGCTTGCCTACATGCAAGAATTCCAGTAATGACACCTTTTTTCTTCACCAAAAATCATAAATCTAGACTAGAATTTACTATACTCATTTGTCATGGACATCTAACATTTGGAGTAAAACCTTGTTTTCTGATAAAAAAAAAAAAAGTTCAACTATTTGGCAGTGATGGAATAAGAAATATCCAACTGTGTTAATGGTCAAAGATTTAATCTTGCATATCATTTGCCAATAGAGACAATTAACCATCAATCACACCGAGTGTGTGAGAGCATTTTCTTATGCTAGATAGATAACATCATACATCAAATAGATGACATTATGGATCAATATGTATACTGAGATATTCTTAAAGATAAGAAATTTCAAATAGAATAGTAAATATCAGGTCATTTAATAAGTTCTTGCTTATTTCAGCAGCCTGAATCGCTTAACAAAAATTTGCATCCTTACTCTTTTGAGAAGAGTCTTAATTGAAATTACTTTATCATAGTAACAAGCGGTAAATGAAAGGTCAAAATTCGAGGAGCATTTACATAGAAACTGTCACAATACAACTGAGATATGCTGAAATGTATGTTAAGCATATGGCCAGGTTGCCTTGTCAACATGAAAAGCTCAGTTTTGGTTTTCAAAATTCCTGAATAGAAATGAATCCACCGAAGATAACACCCGCTCTGGACGACCGCCTGCTGTTGATGAAGATGCACTGAAGAAGGCAGTTATTGCAGCTAATCCATGCCAAACCTGTCATGCATTAGCACAGTGACAGAAGGAGCTGTGCATAATCATTTTTGCATATAGGGAAAAGTTAAAATATTGGATAAATGCATCTTCCATCAGAGCCCGCTGTAGCTTTTATTCCGCCCCAGACGCTTATTACTTACCTTTACATTGCTAGAGTTCTTTGGGACTCTTATGTGCTCGCTCTCCTGTGATGTCAGAAGTGTGTTGTGGGTACTAGCAATGAAAATGTCATCCACAATATGACGTAGCCCCTTCACTCACGAATTTTTAAAGGTGGCAAAAAAGTTTATTTTCATTGGTTATAACTTAGATTTTATTGTACGGTATTAAAACATCGCCGTGCTCAATTCCAGAAGTGGTCAATATTTATACAATTTCAATTTTCTATGTCCTATAAATAGGATGCTGGTGCAAATGGATTAAAAAAGTTTATTCTGAGTAATGTTGCAGAGATCAAGGTATAAAGACAACATAAGATAGAGGTTGTTACACGTCTCGTTTCTCACTGATTTTCTGTTAAATTTATGTACTAAAATAGGACAGTGTGAGCAAAGGGGTTAATAATATTTTTACCTTTAATTTAATCGCAAAAAAATTTTTTTCATTTTTTTATCGTAAAATAAAATTATCGACCATGATTTTACTTCAACGGCACAGTTCTGTTTATTATTCGTTCAATGCATGTGTACAGGCTTTTAAGAAATTTTTTTTTATTCGGAAAAAAGTACCCAAAATTTCATTTTTATGAACTCTAGCAATGTAAAGGTAGGTAATATGCGATCCAGACAAAAAGACAAATTACTGCCCCTTAATTACATACTTTTTAAAAATATACAGGGTGTCCCAACGGTATAAGTACAAAATGAAAAACTGAGTAAAGGAACTCAATACTTATGAGAATCATCCCCATATATGTATCTGAAATATTATTATGGAGATATTAACGATTTTGTGATTTTGTCAGTAACCCCAGCTTATTCCATCAAAATGTGTGTTTTCCGGAATGTATGTCGTTTTGAGGAATTTGGTCAATGGAATTATATTCTTTGGGCAACATAGTATTCAATTTCAGAAAATGGACGTATTGCATGCATAGAATTTTTCGGAAATCAAGGTTAAAGTAGGAAATTCTGAATTATCGTGAAGTTTCAAAAATATTTGATGATGAATCTAAACAAAATAAATCAAGTCAGCAGAATTGATAGGTAATTAATAGACTGTCAGAAAAAAACGGTACATGGTAATCGGTAAAAAAAAAAAGCATGCAAGCTTAAAGGTAAAACTAGGAATTTCACAGTAAAATTGATATTTCTTCTGGGAAGAGCTAAATCATCTTAAAGGTTTTGACAGGTGGATTATTGAGAAACAACGCAAATTATATGGAAAACATGATATTACAAAAAATGTTCGAAGTGTCTGCCACAAACTTCTAAATCTTCGAAGGATTGCTGACAAAACACAAAATTGTTAATATCGTTAATAAAATCAGAAGAGTAATATTTCAGATAACTTACATGAAGATGATTAACTTAAGAATAAAATAAAACTCTTTTTCCACAACGAAACAGGAATTGAACAAACATAAAAAGAAAAAGACCGAAAATAAAATGAAAAAATACAACCTGAGTCTGTAAGCGCTTTTCGAAAGCTTTGCTTTCATCATTCAGCAGCCAAGGAGCCCCTCGAGAGAACTTGAGAGAACTGACTTGGAATACGACGACAATCGACAATCGAACAGTTTAGTGAAAAAGAAAGGCGCGAGTGGTCCAGGAGCCAAGCTCACTTTGCACGCTCGCCCAAAAAGTAAACCAGAGGAAGTACACTGAACTGGGAGAGAAGCCTGATGAACCTCTTTAGTCCAGAGAATGAGTCCCGAAAAGGGACGAGTCAGATTGTGGATTGACGAATAGAGTCCCCAAAAATCAGCAGGATCTAGAAGATCCAATAGTTGGGGAAGACGGCCTTATTAACGTCATCATAGCAGACATCCAGGACATGGCGGGGTCTTCGAAACCTGAGGGGACCCTTAACAGTGAGTGGGTGGTCCAGGATACCAGAAATCAGGGTGTTTTTATGATTCTCCATCTTGGGTAGCATGTTCTTCATAAGAGTCTGGACAAAGTTGCCTATGTGGGTCATCCCCAGATCCTCATAGATAGAGTGGTTGTTGGCAACTCTTCTGTCAAGTTGGGCAATGGACCGGAGAGCAACATTTTGGAAGGTCTGGAGATCCTTCCACCTAGATTTGCAAATAGAAGCCCAAGCAGGCATTCCATGAAGTAAGATAGTACGAATCACAACCTTGTATATCAAGAGTTTGTTATCCACACCAAGAGCGCTGTTTCGCCCCAGAAGTGCAATCAAACAGAACCTCGCTTTCTTTGCTTTGTTGAGCACGTATTGGACTTGGTCGTTCCAATTTAGTTTGGAGTTGATCATGACACCAAAATATTTGTAGCTTTTTACCCATCCAAGTTTCTTGCCAAATAAGAAGAGAGGCTTTGGAGGGTTTTTGCATTTGTGAGTGATAAACATGACCTTGCACTTTTTGACATTCAACTTTAATCACCACTTTGTGAACCAGCTCTCGCACTGATGTAAAGCTTTTTGTAGTCGAGTGATGACATGTGCTGGGTTGCGTGCCCAGGTCATGATGGACCCGTCGTCAGCAAATAAGTAAAGATTACACTTTGTAAACTTGGGAAAGTCATGGATAAAGAAGTTGAATAATGCTGGCCCCAAGACAGAGCCTTGGGGTACACCAGCATTAACATCACAGGGTTCAGACAAGCAGTCCCCAACCTTAACACGAAAAGTCCTCTTTGACAGGAAGGAGCGAACCAGAGCAATTAGATCGTCAGGGAACCCATAGGTAATCATTTTGTAAATGAGCCCATCATGCCAGACTTGATCAGAGGCCTTTTGGACATCGAGGAAAATGAGGCCACCAAACATAGAGAGGTTGAGAGGACCGTTTAAATCAGCAACGAGCCTCCATAACTGAAGCTGACAAGAGTGGCCTGGACGGAAGCCAAATTGCTCACTACGAATGAGGTTGTTTGCCTCGCAGTAGTCGTCTAACCTCTTGAGTATAGTGCGCTCAAAGACCTTGGAAAGCATGTGCAACAAGCTAATGGGCCTATAACTTGTGGGAAGAGCAGGATCCAGTCTAAGTTTAGGAATGGTGATGATGACTGAGTCCTTCCAGGCACTAGGGAAATGGCCGCTAAGCCAGCAGCCATTCATGACCTTGGTGATGATGCAGATAACACTGGGAGGCAAATTCTTGAGAGCACTGTTGGTAATAGTGTCGATGCTGGCTGCCTTTTTGCTTTTGAGGCGCTTTATGATGTCCCATATCTCAGAGGTGCCAATGACATCAGGAGAGCCAAGAGCGTGCTGTGTGTGATCATACCTATCACACACGTCTTTGACTTCATGAGTAATATCGAACAGATCATCCTCTTTGGGCGTAGAGAATTGGCTCTTCAGTGAATCGGCGATAATTTGTCCTTTGTCCTGGTCATTGCTAACGAAATCGCCACCCTCTGTAAGCAAAGGAGGAAGAACAATAGTCCTTTTGCTTTTAAGGGCCCTGACCATACTCCAGAGAGAGTTATCCTGGACGGACAGACTTTTAACTTTGTCGTTCCATCTTTGATTCCTTAAATCCTTAATCTGATCACTTACCTTGCGGGATAGCCTGTTGTACTTCGTCTTGAAGTGGAGAAATCTGGTACGCTGCCAAAGTCTTCTGAAGTGGTTTTTTTCGTGGATGAGTTGCCTGATGGAGGGAGGAAGTTCCAGGTGGTCTGGCCGCTTGCAATCCACCGGAGTAGCACTAGCATTTGTAGCCATCTTGATGGAGTGAGTGACCTTTTTGATATTTTCGTCAATGTCACTGCTGGTGACGGGATCCTGATAGGGAATGTTACTGTCGTTCATAAGTTCTCTTAAAAATTTCCAGTCCTGCTTTAAACGAAGATTTATTCTCAGGTCGATATTTATCCCCTCAAAATTTAGTGCAACTGGTAGGTGATCAGATGATAAGGCATTTACTGTAAAAATATTGTAGGGTTTGAAAAACCCCTTGAGAACAGCAATGTCGAGCACGTCACTAGTGGGTGAGTGATCACAGTAGTATGTATCTTCAAGAGGGCCAATAACCGAAGTGTCGATCTGATCTACCATGTACCTATAAAGTACCAAACCACTTTGATTAGTGCATCTGGGGTTCCAGTGTGGGTGTTTCGTATTCAAATCACCCGCTATAACGACTGGAGTGGGCCCAGACAGTAGTTCATGTAAGTCGTGAGGGTCTAACTTGTGCCTGGGTGGGTTGTATAGGGAAGTAAACTTCACCTCTCCAACATCAGCATCTTTGATGACAATGGAAACTGCTTCCATATTGACAAGGTTAGGTGTGACAATCTTAGTGTGATTAATACCTTTTTTGACAACAATAGCTACCCCACCAGAAGCTGGATCTGAAGCTTTTTTAGGGGGCCTATCTTTCCGGAAAACATAGTACCCTGGTAGATTGAAAGCCTTACTCTGTTTGAGATGGGTTTCGCACAGGAAGGCAACATCGATGTTCTAGCTTGTGAGGAAATCATAGAACTCATGACACTTGCGAGGGATGCCCCTCGCATTCCATATAGTGCAACGTAGCTTACCTTGATTTATAACTTTGTAGGGCTGTCTATCCACGATTATTTTCTTGTCTCAGTTTGAGTGGTCTGCGGCAACGCTTTGCCACTATCCTTTAACATATTCATTAGGTTACCCAGATACCTTTGAATTTTAATCAATTCGTCGTGGTCAGCAACTCCCTTACCAATAGAAGCAGAAGCAACCGATGCGAAAGATCTTCCCTCAGTTACTTTGGAAGTTTTATTCCTTTTAACTTGTGGGTATTTGGGACATTTACTATAACTCGATGTGTGCTGGCCTTCACATCGAATACACTTAGGAGGGTCTTTACCTTTTATATTTGTGCAGTCCCGTGACTGGTGGTCGCCCGCGCACTTGTTGCAACGCAGCGACTCTGTGCAGCCCTGGGACACGAGCCCAAAACGTAGACAATTGTAACATTGTAAGGGCTTCTTGTTGCCCCTAAACAATTCAACCGTTACAGCAAGTGGACCCACGCGCTTTAAATTTAGGAAAGATTTATTATGCTCAGTGTTTTGTAAGAGGACTAGAACCATTGGCATCTCAACTGCACCATTTGCTTTTTTAAGTCTAACTGACTTATCAGGGAAGTAGTTAGCCTTTCTAAGATCTGCGCAAAAATCTTCCATGTCATAGGTCATGTCCACATTACGGACAACGTATTTTAATAGCTTCTCAGACTTGAGCTGATGATGCTGGATTTTAAGCACGCCATTCGCTTTGATTCCTGACACGAGGGTTTTGTGTGTGTCCTCGTCGTGGCATTTTATCTTGATAGTGTCTGAGCGTCCGGTATGTGCAGTAATCTTGTCTAACGTTACGTGATTTTTTATCTCATTTAGCACTTCCTTAATCGGTTTCCCGTGATGTCTAACGATAATAGGAGGAATATAAATAGCTCTTTTTTCACTTACCTTAATCTGGGAATTTTCCGTCCTCGTCCCCCTTCTGGGTTTTTTGTTACGAACAACTGGCCAGGCACTGTCTTCCAATTCCCCATCACTTCCGTCGGAATGGCTTCATTTGTTGCCACCGTTTGCCGAACAGTCATGTTCATCACTTGTTTCCATGGACTCCAGTCCATGCACTTTTTTATCAATGGAGATAAGTTGAAAATTTTCTCTTACCTTATTTTCTTCCTTGGAGTTTCCCGCCTTTGGAGTCCCGGAACATTTTTCAAAGGCTATTCTAAGATCATTTATCTTGTTGATAACGTCTGCTCGAGAGTTTTGAATTTCCGTGTTGATTCCATTGAATTTCTCGTCAAAACTTGTCCGTAAGGATTCGACCTTCGCCTCCAGTGCATTGTACTTGGTGTTTATGTCATTCCTGAGAGATTCCAGCATTTCATTAAATACTAGGTCAAATGCAGCAAACCTAGGATCTAAACAAGCATCTCTGTAGGCCCTTTCGCAGGACACACTTTTACCGTCAGGCGCCAGCAAAGACACCGTTGCCGACTTCAGTGTTGATACTTTGGACGAAGCCATCGTATTCTTAAAATATAGTTGTGTAGAACCACGGGGGAAGGGGGGGGGAGAATAACCTCGTAGCTAGGTGTGTGCTAAAGAAGTCGTCCTAAAAAGGACGCACCTAGCCTTAAGAAAAAAGAACAAGTCAGGTTTGCGAGAAAATTAATTCTACGCCAGGGACCGACTCATGAATGATTAGAATAATAATAGATGATATGAAAAGATGTCCTTAGTTAGGTTTGCGAGGAAATTAATCCCAACGCCAGGGACCAAGAAGGATAATGAGCGTCTTGATGTACTGGTTTACGGGAATATTAATTCCAACGCCAGGGACCAGTACATAAGACATAACAGAAGGTGAATATCGCCCTGAAAAGGGCGCACCGTGAAATAAGAATAATGAAATGATACCTGAAAAGGAGTAGAGGTGATTCCTTGAAGAGCTAGTCCGTCCTGATCCGATTGACTTGGAATAGAACATGCTGAGTATTTATAACGAACGGAAGCCAATCAAGACAAAAAGATCCAACTGAAATTTATTGATTGGGTAAGTGCGTCGCCCATTTGATCAATGGTGATTCGCTAATAGGGCCCCTATCTAAGTTGAGTAACAATTTTTTATCTGTTTTTTGAATGGCTAAGCTTTCGAAGGCGTCCAGAAGGTGTTTCTTGTTTATTGACTCAATAAGTTTTACATTGTTTAATAAGAATTCATGTCCGGTATCTAGAGAGTGTTTGGCTATGGATGACTGAATCCCTCTACCATATCTTGTGTGTCTCATGTGTTCTTCGAATCTTGTTTCAATATTACGGAAAGTCTGTCCTTTGTACATCATGGGGCATTGGGAACATCTGGCTTCGTATATTCCTGATTTCTGTAGTGGTGGAATCTGGTCCTTTGGGTTAGGTAATAAATACCTGGTCTGGTTTGGATTGCTAAAAGATAACGAAATATTAAAAGGTTTAAAAACAGAATTGAGACCTTTGATTAATGATTTATTGTAAGGTAAGGATATGACTCTCCCTCTATTTTTAGTCCGGTTGAGGGTAGTGATTTCGTCCATGAACTTCTTTAACTTCCTCTTCCTGACCAAATCGGTGATGGTGCGTGTGCTGTAGCCATTTTTAACTGCAATATTCTGGATCAAGGAAATTTCTTTTTTAAATGAGGATTGAGCTAGCTGTAAATTAATAGCTCTGTCAATCATCGAAATGAAAGTGGACATTTTTTGATTCCAAGGGTGGCTGGAATCACTTGGTATGTAATTCAAACCGTTCGTAGGCTTTCGGTATACCTCAAATGACAGTGAATCATGGTGTCTGATGACTAGGATGTCAAGAAGCGGCAACTTTTGATTATTTTCCAACTCAAAAGTGAATTGAACGGACGGAAAATAACTATTAATATGTTGGACAAAAGTGTTGACATCGCAAGCATTGGTGTCAAAAATTGTGAAGATATCGTCCACGTACCTGAACCAACAATCGGGAAAGTAAAAACCGGAATTCTTCAGGATATCCTCGAACCTTTTAAGAAATATTTCAGCCAAAATAGGGCTAAGGCAAGAGCCCATCGGTGTACCGCCCACCATTTTGTAAACTTTCCCATTGTATTTAAAAATATTATTATTGGTACATAACCTTGTTAGACTTAAACATTCGTTGCGTATGTTTTCAGGGACTTTGTTCTTATTCAAAATATTAGTTAAAAAGTTTATAGTTTCAGGTATAGGGATGCTAGGGAACAAGGAGACAATATCGAAGGATACCAAAATTTCCCCATTCTTAATGACCTTATTTTTCAGTTTTTTCACTAAGTCAATACTATTACTAACCGAACTGTCGAAGTTCGACAATTTTAAGTTTTTTAAAAACTCTGCTAGAAATTTAAAAAGCCGGTAAGTGGGAGAGTCAATATTTGACACAATCGGCCGCATTTTGTTTCCAGGTTAACGGATTTTTCTTATTAATAACCTCGAACGGGCCTTCAGCAATTAAAGCACCCACTCTTACATGAAGGTGATTCTCTTAAGTATTGAGGTCCTCTACTCAATTTTTCATTTTGGATGTATCTTTTATTTTAATTAAAAATCAAATGATTTTAAATTTTAATAAAAACGTATTGTACTTAGAAACATTCAAAATAAGATTAACAGTCAAATAGCACAAAACGGTAATGTAAGGTTTTAGGGGTAGGGGGTGAGGTCTTATGGTCTAATTAGAATTTAAAATTTTGAATGAAAGCCGAATTAATAATTATGCGAATGAAATATAATTTAGTGTAAATACTGTGACCTCCCTTACATAAATAATTCGTCCCACACAGGCAAGGCCAACAGAAACAAGCAGGTGACACAAAAATAATCCACAAACATTTAACAATAACAATATGATTTATTAAATATAATGGATAATAAAAAATAAAAATGGCATGAAATGAAAATTCAATAAGGTGCACTTTAATATTTGAAATTATTGTAAAGTCAAATGGAATAAGAGTTCAGTAATGTGGAATGTAAATTTTGATTCTTAATTATAATTTCGGTTCAAACATTCAAATTGATTCAATTGGCTTTAACAGTAACGAAAGTGTAATTTAGTTTCCAAAAATAATCTAAAGAGCAAATATAACTTTTGTTTAATATGTTTCTAGATCTTCAACAATAAATAATAAACAGTTAATAATTTCTAATTCATAACAATAATCAGTACTTCAGTAATCATCTGTGAATCAGCCTAACTAAGTATATTCAATCTTAAGTGCATTTACTAATCCTAATTCAATTTATGTTTCCAAATTTGTACCTTAGAGAAAAAATGTAATAATAAAAGTAAAATGTTTAATTGAGATATCATGTATACATGAAAGTGTGTGAGTGTGTGAAGCTTAGGCCACAAGACATGGAATCAGCTCTGATCTGAATTGTTGTTCAATCAAGGCGTCCTCGGCTGGTCGTTCCGATGAGGTGGTCCACGGGTGGTGGCAAATCTTCCTTCTAAATTCGGCAGCCATATGTCCTTTTCCGTCGTCTGGATCTTACTTCTCAGGCCTGTCGATACGAGTTTGGATCGTCCTCTCTCTCGGCAGGGACGATACGGTGGTCGGGTGATGAGGTGTTCCTTCTCCAGGTGGAATATTTGTGGTCCTTGGGTCTCGTTCCAGGGAATAACAATGACATTTTTTGAATCTCTGGTCGAATCAAACTAAGTTATCCAATGTGGTTTTCTGAGCAGTGCACTCGCCATTTTTCCGTGTCAGATCATAACCATTATCTTTTAACTTCTGCTTTCACTCTGGTGTCTCTACAAGAATTTTTGATCTTTAACCAATCATTATCTTACTTTCTGGTCATCTGACATTCATCTTTTTTATTTCTTCCTTGTCAATCACTTAGGTTGACACCTTCAGAGTTATTTACCTCGCTCGTCGTTGTCCTTCAAACAGGTCCAACGTTCAACTCATTGCTGAAATTCATCTCTCTCCTCTTCCACTTGATACTTTCTCCATTGTTCTTGACTAACGTGAAATTATAAACCATTTTGCAAAAGGTGAATTGTGCAACTTTTAGCTCGCTCCTAAATCCGATTAGAAAAAATAATATTCAAAATATTATTTAGCTGACAACTCATTCTAATTCCAATTCCAATCTTTCTTCTTGACATAAAATTTTAACTTCATCCATAGCCATATAAATATAGCTGTTTTAATTAATGTTTCACTGATGATCCAATTTCCATACTTAAATATTATAAAAAAATATTTCATAAATTCCGGACTGTTACATCTCTCCCCGTTCTCAAACATGACTTCCTCCTGGAAGTCGACTAGTATTTAAAGTTGATTGAAGCTTGCTTCTATGTTGATGAATGAACTTGGTCGAAAAACCAACTCGATAAGTGCATCAGATTCCTGTCTGCCTAAACATAATGACTAAAATAATTATGATGTCATAATCTGTTCTTACTGTAACCTAGATCTACCATATAAATATAAATACCAAATTATAGATTTCCACAAAAATTATATTCGTGGGATAACTTAATCTTAAATTTAAAGAGAAATCTTAATTCCAACTACAATTAATCAATAAGCATTATCTTGAATCAAACTAACAAATAGTCTTAAAAAGTATATGATAGTATTAATAAAACTTTAAGCATTTAAAGTAAAAAGGATTATATATCTTTAGTTCTGAATATCCCAATATTTGCAGTGATAAAATAAAAAAGTTGCTATCTGTCCTTTCAAAAAAAATTACAAAAGTTGCTATCTGTCCATTCAAAACATCTTAGCCCACTGTCCACGCAACTCATCAATGTCTATAAAAAGTAAATCTTTTAGAACACTCAAAAATAAGAGTTTCACCTCACATTGTTCATGCAATAATCACTCAATTGTTCGTCTAAATAGTTCGACATCGCAACAAAAGTAGATATATACCTGGTGACGGTTCATTTAATTAATA
This sequence comes from Rhysida immarginata, assembly GCA_023313115.1. Taxonomy (NCBI): domain Eukaryota; kingdom Metazoa; phylum Arthropoda; class Chilopoda; order Scolopendromorpha; family Scolopendridae; genus Rhysida; species Rhysida immarginata. The sequence goes on along the minus strand of JAHWFO010026798.1, from coordinate 707,810 downwards.
TGTAGAGTTCTTCATTGCTTTTACTTCCGCGTTTTTTCCATGGTCAGATGTCATCTTCTCCCTGTGTTCACCAAGGTCACTGGATTCCGATGGATGTGCGAGGGTGGTGACATTATCTGTTGACTTATCAGATTACTCAGCTGATCGGATCAAAATCTTCTTCATACGCAGTTTCTGCCATTGGAGATGACATCTGTAATGAGCTAATTAATTTCCAGTCTTGGCCAGTTTCAATATGTAAATGTAACAATTTGTGTAATAATCCATATCAAATTCTTATCAATATTCATGTTCAAATTTCTAAATGTGGATAAGGTTTGTTTTGACTCATAAATTCAGATTGTTTGGTGTGAATTTAGTAATGTCATACCATGGTCACAACCAATTAAATATTCTCAGTTAAAATATGAATTATACTGTGTTTGCTTAGGCTACTAATAATAATATGGATGATTAAAATACTATATGAGGACTGTTCAAGTGTAATACTAGAGCTCTGTCTTTGGATATATGAGGGGGGTTGCAAAGGAATGCCCCTCTCTACAGCAACACATCTATTCTATAAGAAAGTCTAGCTGCTTAATTTTACTGGATTGAGGATATATATTCACATAATAATTAAAACCAATAAGTTCCTAGTTGCCAAGATTTCTTAAAATCGTACCTTCTATTTACCAATGTTATACTGGAATTAAATAATATTACTGTCAGTCAATATCAATATGAAACGTAACCAGGTGAGTCACTCATTAAGAAAGAAAACTTTGAATCTGCCTATTTCAACAAATGAGCTTATCTTCAGCCCATTATACCGGTATATATCTTAATTTAAGTTAAATTTAGGGTGTGTCATAAAATTGTTAAGAATTGATACGAGAAAATCAGAAATTACCATTGCCTTTATCGACACAATGAAAAATCAAGCCGACACAATATTCAACTATAAGACCTGCTTTCCCTATAAAACTTTCCAATCTGTATGCCTACTATGCCTGCATTAGGCCTTCCATTACATTCAAAAATTTTAATGCGGCTTTGTTCTTCATTAATGATGAGATGAGTCTTGCAGGTTTCGGTGATTCTGCTATCCTTTCCACTACATGGACTTCCGAAGCTCTCTCTGGCTCTGGTTGTTCTTCCATTCGTTCCACGTGTATGGAAACCTCGACAGCATTTTGCCGATTCAATTCTTTCACTGTCCTGTGGTGTTGAGTGGATGGGAGCGTCCAGGGAATGTCTCCTACGTTTCCACGACTTCGTAATGCATATCCATGTCGCGGTTCATTCGCTTCTCTTCTCTCTTCATGTGCGGCGAGGACTTGAGGCTCTGGTATTTCCACTTCTTTCTGTATTTCCACTTCTTTCTGGCGGCATAAATACTTTCTTTGATACATTTTTTACCATCTTGTCCAATCTTTTCAGAGTCTGTGCTAAACAACTTTCCAGCTCTGATATTCTCTTAGATAGTTCGTCGTTTCTTTTAACTGATTTAGTAATAGCATCTGCTAACACCTTTTTCTCTTCAGATTTAAATTCCGCCATTGTTTATGCCAACACATCTGTTACAGTTTGACACACACGTTTTTCCTGAGCTTCACATGCAGCTCTGCACTCATTTACTAATTTTTGAGCACTTTCTTCAGTCCATCTGATCTGAGCTCTCTCTACCTCCTCACTAGTTGCGCTACCCTTACTCTGCTCATCTACTATTCCCACTGTCACTTGTGAAAGGGATGTTTCGCTGTTTTTCTCACTTCCTCCATTTTTTCGAGGATGAAAGTTTACCTTACGCCAATTTTTCTGTCTCCACTTGCAACGTCGTTAATTACGCCCGAACTTTGAACAATAGTAACACCGGGGCAACTTATACTATTTTCTAAGGGTGTGCCTAGGCGTTTTCTCGCTTATCGAATTGCATGCATTTCCTGTAGTTTCGCCTTTCAGTTGGCTCTTTTTCGCTCGACAATATTTTTGTGTGTCCTTTCTTTTTACAGAACTAACATTTATGTTTCCGTTTCCTGCATTTACAAAATTTCACTACATGTCCATTCCATTTACAGAAATAACACCTTTCCTGCATACACCTCCTATAATGCGTTTTAGCCTCTTCCTCCTGCCTTTCATTTAAAATTTCATCCAACTTCTTACAATTAAAGCATCTATTTCTTTGCCCATTAATTTATATGTATTCTGCTCAACAAACCTTATTTTCTCTTCCTCCTCTTCCTGCGCATATTCTAAGGCTTCTTTGAAATTATTAGGTCACGTAAATATCACTACTCTTCTCAATAAGGGATTTAAACCTTCAATGAACTTTTCCATAATTTGTTCTTCCATCATCTCTTGTGCATCTTCTCATTTAATCTGCGCCTGTGCATCATTCCCTTCAACAGTGGATCCTAATTTTTTCCCAAAGCATTTACTCTAGTCGCATATTTTCTGACAGATTCAGTTTCTTTTAACCACAATTTCTAAACAATTTTTCTATTTCCCATTTTCTGTCCCTACTGAATCGTTCTATAATCACCCTTTTAAACTGATCATAATCATCTACACTTTCCATAGCCTTGTCTTTTCTACAGAAGAATAACACAGACCCTGTGAATTTAATTTTTGCTATATTGAGCTTCACAAGAGGAGCCCAATTCATAACCACACCTATATCATCTAATTTCTAAAAAAATGCGAGTGGATCTGTGGATCCATCATAAAAAGTAATTTCGCTCGCTAAACTAAAATATTGTTGAGCCATATTAGTTATTTCTAATTAACTCAATCAAACAATTTAGTCACCGCTTGTCGACATTGGACTTGTTAAAATTGTTAAATCAATTTATGCAAAGTTATAATGTTTATGATAAATCAACAGTCAAAATCTTAAATTATAGGGAGTGCAAGTGACTACGTCACAGCTGACGTCATTTGCGCGATGAACGGGCGAGAGCCTAGGAAATGGGATCGCTGGTTCCAAACATTGGAACCACG
>JAHWFO010026798.1:632487-704815 GCA_023313115.1 Rhysida immarginata | reverse complement strand
AACTTTTGTTTAATATGTTTCTAGATCTTCAACAATAAATAATAAACTGTTAATAATTTCTAATTCATAACAATAATCAGTACTTCAGTAATCATCTGTGAATCAGCCTAACTAAGTATATTCAATCTTAAGTGCATTTACTAATCCTAATTCAACTTATGTTTCCAAATTTGTACTTTAGAGAAAAAATGTAATAATAAAAGTAAAATGTTTAATTGAGATACCATGTATACATGAAAGTGTGTGAGTGTGTGAAACTTAGGCCACAAGACATGGAATCAGCTCTTATCTGAATTGTTGTTCAATCAAGGCGTCCTCGGCTGGTTGTTCCGATGAGGTGGTCCACGGGTGGTGGCAATTCTTCTTTCTAAATTCAGCAGCCATATGTACTTTTCCATCATCTGGATCTTACTTCTCAGGCCTGTCGATACGAGTTTGGCTCGTCCTCTCTCTTGGCGGGGACGATACGCTGGTCGGGAGATGAGGTGTTCCATCTCCAGGTGGAATTTTTGTGGTCCTTGGGTCTCGTTCTGGGGAATAACAATAACATTTTTTGAATCTCTGGTCGAATCAAACTAAGTTATCCAATATGCTTTTCTGAGCGGTGTGCTTGCCATTTTTCAGTGTTAGATCATAACCATTACCTTTTAACTGCTGCTTTCACTCTGGTGTCTCTACAAGAATTTTTGATCTTTAACCAATCATTATCTTACTTTCTGGTCATCTGATATTCATCTATTTTATTTCGTCCTTGTCAATCACTTAGGTTGACACCTTCAGAATTATTTACCTCGCTCGTCGTTGTCCTTCAAACAGGTCCAACGTTCAACTCATTGCTGAAATTCATCTCTCTCCTCTTCCACTTGATACTTTCTCCATTTTTCTTGATGGACGTGAAATTATAAACCTTTTTGCAAAAGGTGAGTTATGCAACTTTTAAGTCGCTCTTAAATCCGATTGGAAAAAATAATATTCAAAATATTATTTAGCTGACAACTCGTTCTAATTCCAATTCCAGTCTTTCTTCTTGACATAAAATTTTGACTTCATCCGCAGTCATATAAATATAACTGATTTAATTAATGTTTTGATGATGATCCAATTTCAATATTTAAATATTATAAAATAATCCATAAATTCCGGACTCTTACAGTAAAAATTAAGATGTTGTTGTACCTGGTTACAAATATTTCTAAAACAAGCAAGGTTGCAAGTATTGTAGTACTGGGTTTATTCTATTACAAAGCTTTTTTCTGGATTAATTATTTGATAGTCAAAGTCATTTCACTTTTACTTTTTTGCTTTAACAAAGTACAGCCCCTATACGAAACGTCATATTTTATTCAGGGTCTTACCACCCTGTGTTCAATTTTAGTAAAAAAAATCAGAAACATAAATAATTTAATTCGTTTTATTGAACGAAATTTAATCGAGGGATGGCAGTTTTTAAAATTTTTTAAATTTTATGCTTATATTCGATTTCATTGCTAACTTCTTGAATTAATCCTTGTACAATGTCGAAATTCTCAATGCTCTTTTTATTGAATAATTAAATATTACTTGCAGATTGATAATCACAATGATTATCAATCTGCCTATAATTATTTGATTATTCAACCTGTATCCACAGTTACTTACTGGTTATTTAAACTTTTTTTATTGTTTAATGATGAGATTTCCGAAAATTTTGATGCCTAATTGCGAGAGCGTTATTCTCATATCATTTTTTGTTAAACCTTTTCTTATTCGTCAAAATAACGATGGCATCCTTTCTGTAGCGTTTCTATGATTTGATCACATTCTGCCACTGGGGGTACTGAAAATAACAATAGGTTAGAGCACTATAAAAGAGGGTACCCAGTGCTCTACAGTCAGGGAGGAGGGAAGGCGGTCTATTTTAACACAATCGCCCTTCCCTCCTCCCTGTCTACTACAGTAGGTGACTATTTTAACGCATTTACCGCGGCGATCGCGTTCTTTTTCAAGCGCAGTTCAAAAGTTCTCCGCTCAGGCTCGCCAATACATGCTCAATGATGGGACCAGAAATCCAACAGTGTCTCACTCTTCCTTCTGTGCTCTTGACAAAATTTAAACCCACACTTATACAAAACCTTACACAAAGCAACAATTCTAAACACCTGTCACATAATATGGAAATTCCTACACCCAAACACCATTACTACCACGAGTGCGTAACTTTCCTCCCTTGCATTTGAGTCCCTTGGGCTTGACCCTCTCTTGGGTCCGCCTCTGGGATTGGCTTCCGGACACTTGATCCGAGTTTGTCTTCCCCAATCAATAATAATAATAACATGAGCTGCACAAATCAACACATTACAGAATATAGGGACACATTAAAACAAAAGTTAGCTGCAAAAACTCAATGCCTGAAGAGATAAAAAACATGCACTCAGTGCAAACAGCAGAAATGGTTATTTGCAAACAATGAGAAGACATTCTATAAGTAGTTAAACAAAGACTATACACACACACAAAACACTCGTCTGCCGACACAAACAGCACATCAACTGTATTTGCTGTCTCTTTGGTCTGTCTCAGTTGAACATTATACGGAAGCTAGCTAGATCAGGGAAGAGGAGCAATTAGCATCCACACTACCAAACATGCCTTATACTAACACAACAGCAGATTAACACTCCCAAGTCATTAAAGGTACTCACAATTGGAAGGCTCCATGTGTAGATACGATTCAGAACTTCTGGTATAAGCGCTTCACCTGTTAGCATCGGACCCTTGCAACACAGATCTCCAGCACTTTGCAAACACCACAGACATTGCCATATTTCCTCACACAAGGAATAACATACAATACTCATTTCCAAAAAAGTTGGGACAGTGCAACATATAAGAAGAACTCCAACACATTTGTTTGGATTATTGTATTACCGTTTATTTCAACGCATTACAATACATAAACAATAAATTAGGCATGGGATCTTATATGCTTAAAGAAAGATACAGGTGGTTTTCCTGTTTGGCACGTGCAACACACTCCCAAAAAAGTTGGGACAGCACGGCGTTTACCACGGTGTGGCGTCACCTCTCCTCTTGATGACACACTGTAATCTTCTGGGCATCGATGACACCAATCTTTCTAACATCGTAACCGGAATTCTGTCCCATTCCTGTTGGATATAGGTTTTCAGCTGTTCAACTGTCCGGGGTCGTCGCTGTCGTAGTTTTCGTTTAATAATACGCCAAACGTTTTCTATAGGCGACAGATCCGGGCTGCAAGGGGGGCCAATCCAACATACGAATGCGCTGCCGACGTAGCCATGCAGAAGTTATGCGCGCTGCATGCGGTCTGGCGTTGTCTTGTTGAAATATACACTGACGTCGTCCAAACAGGCGCCTCTTAGATGGCACCATAGCTTGTTCCAGGATCTGTATATACGCTTCAGCATTGACGCTGCCATTGCAGATGTGCAAGTCTCCCATTCCATGGCCACTAATACAGCCCCAGACCATGACAGATGGTGGTTTCTGTACCGAATGCCTGTAGCACGCGGGAATATCCTTTTTGTCTTTGGTCCGGAGTGTACGGCGTCCATTATTTCCGTAAACAATCGTAAAGGTTGATTCATCGGACCACAATATGTTCTTCCAGCGTGCTTGGGACCAATTGCGATGGGCTCGAGCCCATATCAGACGGCGACGTTGCTGTCGTTTGTTGATGTATGGCTTCCGTTGTGCACAGTATAACGTAAGTTTGCATTTGTGGATGCACCGGCGTACAGTATTCAACGATAATGGCTTCCCGAAGAAATCGCGGGCCCACGTGGCTATGTCCGTAATCGCAGCATTCCTATGCGTGACGCAGTGACGTCGGAGGATCCGAAGAGCTCGAGCATTCAGAATAGGTTTTCTACCTTGGCCTTTCCGAACTGTGATCTCACCACTATCTCGGTAGCGCTTGATAATATTATGTACTGTAGATGATGACAGGTTAAATCTTCTGGCTATTGCACGCTGAGAAACGTTGTTTGTGAATTCTTGAATGATTCGAACACGAAGATCTTCGCTAACTGGCTTGCCTTGACCCATCGTTCCGAATAAGTTACCTGAACGACGGGTGGCAACTCTTATTTATACGGAATGTAGTACGACGTCATCATTCTAGATTATTGCCGAACAATTCGGAAGGTTCCACTACTAACGGCGCTTTCTACAACGTATGTCCCAACTATTTTGGAACGTGTTGCAACACCCCCATTTAGAATGAACTTCCCGGCCACGATACAAAATGTTTTGGTGCACACAGTTTATTTATGTCATTTCATAAACGTATCTGCTATTTTGTATTCGCGAGAAAGTTTTATTACATCATTTCTTTTTGTTTTTTCTATATATTTTGCACTGTCCCAACTTTTTTGGAAATGAGTAATGTACATGGTAGCAGAGTCACATAACACTACAGATCCCACACAGTATAGACCTATCACATACTTGCCTACACTTTACAAAATAATAACTGCCTGTATCGCAAACAAAATTTATACACACATAGACAAAAACTATATTCTCACTGAGCGACAAAAGGGAAGCCGTAAAAATCACGTGGGTTGTAAGGAGCAACTCCTGATAGACAGTGGGCTCCTACAGTAAATTCACAATGAACATTGACACCTCCATGAAGCCTACATTGATTACAAAAAAACCTTTGATAATTTCCCACACTCATGGCTTTATATACACAACGATTATATAAAATAAACCCTACACTTATCACATTTTAAGAAAGCACAATGCTCCATTGGAGAACTACACTGCACCTCACACATAACAGTGAAAGCATCATGACTGACAAAATACATATAACCGGGGCATCTTCCAGGGTGACTCACTGAGCCCACCCTGGTTTTGTCTTGCACTAAATGCACTTTCAAACAGACTGAACAGTACAACTTATGGCTACACGATTAAACACAATAAAAGCTGCCACTACACGCTTTCACACTTACTTTACATGGACGACATGAAAATCACCACCTCCACACAAAAACACACTTGCACCAATTACTTGACATTACACAAACTTTTTCAAAAGATATACACATGCAATTTGGGTTGGACAAATGCAAAACCATTTTCATTGAAAATGGAGTACTCAGGGAAGGGGGCTTCACATTAGAACAACCAGATCACATTACTGCTATGAAAAATGACCAATTTTACAAATATCTAGGAATTAAGTAAGCCAAGCTTCTGGAGCACAAACGCATAAAGAATACACTCACTAAACAATATTTTCACACGCTAGAGGCAATACTGAAATACATTTAAATTCCAGAAATTTATTCAAGGCCATCAATATTTATGCCACGCCAATACTCTCTTATTCCTTTGCAGTTATACAATGGACACACACAGATCTTAAGGGACTTGAAAGGAAACAACGTAAACTGCTTACAAAGCTCAGAAAGCACCATCACACGCAGCAATTGAAAGATTCACCCTGCCTCATTCAGAGGGAGGCAGAGGTCTTATTGATGTTATAGATCTACACCAGAAACAGACTCAATCACTCAGAGAATTCTTTTAGCCTACTCTAAAACACACACATCAACTTTACACAAAGCAGTCTGCATGGCTGATACAAAATACACACCCTTGATTCTGAACAGCGTGTAGAACACCCGTAACATTCCTAGAACATGCACTAAACTTCAATCATAGCTCTGAAAGCAACTCCACGGTAGACAACCTTCTGACCTCAACCAGCCGCACGTCGACAAAAAAGCGTCGAACTTTTGGTTGAGTGAAGGGAGTCTCTTTAGGGAAACTGAAGAAGCCATTATTGCCATACAAGACCAGCTTATTAACACTAAAAACTACAAAAAACATATTATCAAAGATTCGACTAATGGCTCTTGCAGAAAATGCGATATCGCAGAAGAAAGCATCCAACACCTGATATCCAGTTGCAAAATACTCCCACAGACAGATTATTTACGCAGACATAACCAGGTAGCTAACATCATACATCAACATTTAGCTAAGATACACAAGCTAAGGGACATTCACACTCCATACTATAAATATATCCTCGACACTGTCTTAGAGAACACTATACATAAACTATATTTTGACAGAGCTATAATCACTGACAAAACTATCCCTCATAACAGAGCAGACATTACACTAGTAGATAAGCAAAACAAAGTGACTTACATAATTGATATCTCCATCCCCAACACACAATTTACAAAAGATATACACGGACAAAATCACTAAATATACGGATCTTGCACACGAAATAAAACGCCTTTGAGCGGTTAACAGAGTGCACATTGTTCCTATCGTTGTTTCTGCCACTGGGGTTATTCCACACTCGCTACACAAAAGCCTGTCAACACTAAATTTAAAGTCACAGTTATACAAAACCTTACAGAAAGCCACAATTCTAAACACCTGTCACATAGTAAGGAAATTCCTACACCCAACCATGGATACTCCCACGAGTGCGTAACTTTACCTCCCTCTCATTTGAGTCCCTTGGGCTTGTTCTTCTCTTGTGTCTGCCTCTAGGATTGGCTACCGGACTTGATCCGAGTTTGGCGTACCCAAACAACAACAATAATAATAATAATAATAACCCTCGTGTGGTCCTACGTCCGCGTCGTGCGAGGGGGCAACATCTTAGGGAGATGGCCCTGGTTAACAGGGCTGATGAGCTGATTACATCGGCCAAGGACCTGCTGATGATGGAGATGGCTAACAGGACCACCCATTTATTGGTGATCGCTATGATTAGTGCTAGTGCATTATCTGATATCGGCTCGGACGTCAACCGTGTCACAAAGGTTCGCGCTCATGTGTTAGGCAGGGGGTCACGTTATCTGATGCCACAATCTGCCAGGGCCACTGGTGGCGAAAGCTGCACCAACCCCTGTTCGGCTACTGCAATGCCACATTTTTTTCCTAGTATTTCAAGAGCTTCTTTGTCCTCGACCACTAAGGCAGGCAAGCCACACCAACGCATGAAATGGGCCAATGACATAAACCATTTTATCATGCGAGCCTACTATGCAGTCATTAAATTGGAAACTGACATTACAGCTTTCAGACAACGCTTATACAACATTTTCAAAGATATATATCCTCACATCACAATCACTGAACAACGCACTGCAGATCAGGGTCGCACAATTGCTATGAACAATTTAATACCCTTACCCACGCTACAGAAAATAAAGGAAGAAGTTGCACAACAGCTACAAGAACACCAGCCATCTACACAAACCGACACTCAACACACAGATTCAAACACTGATATTAACATCATTATTGAACTTGAAGAACACGCACCCAACAATGAACTTCACCATGATATTAATCCACAACACAACATGAATACTAAACTTATTGAAACATGAAATGACACTCTACAAAGATACCTTACAGTTTACACGGGAACAGAACCCACACAAAGACCAGGTATAACTAAAATAAACATAAACAGCAAAACAGGGGAAATTTTATTTTACATGAACGCATCTATCTTACCACAGTACATTGAAGAAAATCTATCTTTTCAATACATACACCTACTTATTTACACAGGGACTCTTACAGTTATATCCACACTGGGTAGGAACGCAATCCATAAAAGCACACAAACATTATACACCCAACAGAAACCTAATGGCAAAAGCTGATTGAGTCTGAGATTGAAGAAATCCGCAAGCAGTTAGCTAGATTTACACAGTACAGTAAAAACAACACTTCATCAAAGCAGAACAAACGCCTCAGACAGTTATTTAAAAAAAATCAAAACACACACCAGACATGAGCAGCACAATCAACACATTACAGAATATATGGACAGGTTAAAACAAAAGTTAGCTGCAAAAACACAACGCCTGAAGAGATACAAAACATGCACTCAGCGCAAACAGCAGAAATGGTTATTCGCAAACAATGAGAAGACATTCTATAAGCAGTTAAACAAAGATTATACACACACACCTAAAACACTGGTCTGCCAACACAAACAGCACCCCAACATTATTGGTCGTCTCTTTGGTCTTTCTCAGTTGAACATAATAGGGAAGCTAGCTGGATCAGGGAAGAGGGGCAATTAGCATTCATACCATCAAGCATGCCTTATACTGACATAACAGCAGATGAGCTCTCACAAGTCATTAAACGTACTCACAATTGTAAGGCTCCAGGTGTAGATACGATTCAGAACTTCTGGTATAAGCGGTTAACCTGTTTGCATCTGACCCTTGCAAAACAGATCTCCAACACTTTGCAAACACAACAGACACTGTCACATTTCCTCACACAAGGAATAATATACATGATACCAAAGTCACATAACACAACAGGTCCTATACAATATAGATCTATCACATGCCTGCCTACACTTTACAAAATAATAACTGCCTGTATCGCAAATAAAATTTATACAAACAAAGACACAAACAACATTCTCACTGAGCAACAAAAGGGATGCCGTACAAATGTACAACCCCTGTGGCAAACTCACAATAAACTTCGACACCTCCATGCAGCCTACGTTAATTACAAAGAGGCCTTTGATTGTGTCCCACACTCATGGCTTTTATATACACTACGATTTTATAAAATAAACCTACACTTATCACATTTTTAGAATGTACAATTCTGCATTGGAGAACTACACTACACCTCACACATAACAGTGAAAGCATCACGACTGACAAAATACATATAACCGGGGCATCTTCCAGGGTGACTCACTGAGCCCACCATGGTTTTGTCTTGCACTAAATGCACTTTCAAACAGATTTAATAGCACAACTTACGGCTACACGATTAAACACAATAAAAGCTGCCACTACACGCTTTCACACTTACTCTACGTGGACGACATGAAAATCTACGCCTCCACATGGAATTTTGGGTTGGATAAATGCAAAACCATTCACATTGAAAATGGAGTACTCAAAGATTGGGGCTTCACATTATAAGAACAAGATCACATTACTGCTATGGAAAATGACGAATTTTACAAATATCTAGGATTTAAGCAAGCCAAGCTCAGGAGCACAAACACATAAAGAATACACTCACCAGACAATATCTTCATAGGCTAGAGGAAATACTTAAAACACATTTAAATTCCAGAAATTTAATCAAGGCCATCAGTTTATATGCCACGCTAATACTCTCCTACTCCTTTGGAGTTATAAAGTGGACACAAACAGATCTTGAGTGACTTGAAAGGAAACAACGTAAACTGCTTACAAAGCACAGAATGCACCATCCGCACACACGTATTGAAAGACTCACCCTGCCTCGTTCAGAGGGAGGCATAGATCTTATTGATATAATAGATGTACACCAGAAACAGACTCAGTCACTCAGAAAATTCTGTTATCTAAACAAACACATCACCATAACACAAAACAGTCTGCATCTGAACAACGTGCAGAACACCGATAACATTCCTACAAGGTGCACTAAACTTCAATCATGGCTTGGAAAGCAATTCCACGGTAAACATCCTTCTGACCTCAATCAGCCTCACGTAGACAAAAAAGGTTCGAACTTTTGGTTGAGTGAAGGGAGTCTCTTTGGGGAAACTGAAGGGAGTCTCTTTGGGCATATCGCAGGGGAAACCATCTGACACTTCATATCTTGCAAAATACTCGCGCAGACAGATTATTTACACAGACATAACCAGGTAGCCAACACCATACATCAACATCTAGCTAAGATACACAAGCTTAGGGACATCCATACTCCATACTATAAATATATCCCAGACACTGTCTTAGAGAACACCACACATCTTTTCTTTCTATATGTATAAAAAAGATGTTTGTTTGTGAGTTTGTTTGTTTGTTTGTTTCTAATGCAAATCTAAAGTTTTATTCCGATCTTGATGAAATTTTGCATACCTAACCTTCAAAGCATGAGAAAGGTCACTGTCTACCTCAGATTTCGGAAAAATAATAATTATCGATAAAAAAAACTCGATATTCATGGTTATTACAGGGCATATTAATGAGAAATATCTCATGACCAACAATGCAAGGCAAAATTTGTGCAACAATAGTATCAACACGCAATTCTCAAACACTCAGCACGGACCAACAATATATATCTCATGACCAACAATGAAAGGCAAGGTTTGTGCAATGATCAGGCTTTTCTTAGAAAAGAGAGTTCTTAGTACTTAACAATTTCTTGAAAATATTTAAAAATGATCAGTAATTGGAGATAATGGAGAGTTACCAGACTATTGAGAAAGAGTGGAAAGACGACAGAGGAAGCACTCCTTTAGCTCCGTGGTGTATTGAACATCTGGTAAGCATGTCAATAGAAGAATCGGCGATCGCTAGACTACACAAAGAGATGAATGGTCAAGTTTTGATTTAAGACATCGAGAGAAGACAGGGAATTGCAAGAACATCAAGTGTACATCTAAAGTAAGATTACGTGAGTAAGAAATTATTTAGACTAGCAGTGGAATTCTTGGAGAGGTCCATCCTTTGTGAGCCTTTAAAATTTTTTTTTCAAATTCCCATTAAGAATTTTTACTGTGTTAATTCTAAGCGTTTTCATGTGTTTGTTTTTAAGATATTTTAAAATTTATTTAAAAAAAAAAGTCCGAGCCACGCCGCGGTTATCACTTAGCTTATTTGGTAGCACAGCAGATCCAAACATTTCCTAAAAATACATTATGATTATATTCTGTGGGACATGTATATTTTGGAAACTGATAAGCTGATAATGCGATGACTGAATGTTCGTTTCCAAGAATTATTGATAATGAGCATAAAGTGAAGATGCAGTGACAGAATATTATTAAGTCAGCGTCTCTTGATTAGGCATAGGAATCATGTGTGTCTCCCTTGACCTCCCTATCAAACGTCCAGACGAATGGCAAAAAATTTTGTGTCTGGAAAGGAAAGAGAAAGAACGAGTATTGGTCGGAGAAACTCAGCAACTAAAACAGAAAAAGCTCTACGGGCGTTTGAAACATCTGAATAACGAGAGTTTCGAAAAGAACAAGAGGGTATAAGAGCTTCTACGTCAAGGGCAAGAAAAACTTGAGTCTAAAATATCTGGTGATGCTCTGCAGCGGGGAGGCAAGTCAAGAAGAGTTTCGATAAATTCCCGGTATATCATCTAGACTTCCTGGTATTTTTAGTAGAATGGATAATCCCTTTGCTCTGTGTTGTATTGATTGAGTTTTTTTTATAACCAATTGGGAGTTATAATTTAATTTTTTGAGATTGTTCTCTTTACCTACAAGTGTATTTATCCCGGGCAACGCCGGGTACCTCTGCTTATAAAACTATATTTTGACAGAGCAATAATCATTGACAAACTATCCCTCATAACAGACCAGACATTACACTAGTAGATAAGCAAAACAAAGTGACTGACATAATTGATATCTCCATCCCCAACACACAATTTACAAAAGACTTACGCTGACAAAATCTCTAAATATACGGATCTTGCACAGAAAATAAAACGCCTTTGGGGAGTTAACTTAGTACACATTGTTCCTATTGTTCTTTCTGCCATTGGGGTTATTCCACACTTGCTACACAAAAGCCTGTCAACACAAAATTTAAACCCACACTTATACAAAACCTAACACAGAAAGGCATAATTCCAAACACCTCTCACATAGTAAGGAAATTCCTACACCCAAACATTAATACTCCTGCGAGTGCGTAAATTTCCCTCCCTTGGGCTTGGCCCTCTCTTAGGTCCGCCTCTGGGATTGGCTTCCGGACATGATCCGAGTTTGGCTTCCCCGAACAGTAATAATAATAATAAACTTGACGTATGCTTTAAGAGCAATATATAACTCGATTACAATTATTTTAAATTTAAAACTTTTTAATATTTTTGTAAGCTATTTTAATAAGAGTTTATTATACAAGACAATGGATGGATTGAAGTTTTATTTGATAAGATTGTCTATTTTATCTCAGTTTGTATATACATTCGCCTATAATCTCAACAAGTTCTTATTGTTTCTGAAATGTTCATAAAGACGATAATATTTCTTATTTGCGACCGTCCAAAATTAATTGTTTTTCTTTTTTCTTATTAAACGTACGTTCTGTATTTTGAATTTCTCTAGCACTTAGCTCAATATTATATTCGTCAATAGTTATTTTATATTTTTTGGGGATAGATGCCCTATCTCAGAATTCATTGTTTTGAATAGGAACATAGAAAGCGAAAGTACTCACGAATCAAACCTCACCTTATATTATTATTTTTTTAGTTATTGTTATTTCATTTATTTAATTTATAAGGGTGGTACAAATGAAGACGAAAATTTGTGTGGGGAAAAAAAACGACGTGTAGATCGTAATTTTTTGTTTCAACAACTGCGAAACCCCACGTGCAAATTGAACAACAGGTTGCAAGTGCTGCATCACATGAGAAAGAACGATAGCTCGCGCTTCGAAGCTTTGCGAGTGATCGCTTCGTCCAAACAACATAATGGAGTCAGCGAAACAGGAACAGAGAGCAGTAATTCGTTCTTTAACACGTTTCTGAAATTCATCATCGTATGCAGAACGTCTGTGGAAATGGCTGCCTAACTTTCACTCGTGTTTGGGCATGGAGCAAGAGATTTTTTTTCACAGTCATCATTGCAAGATAATCAACGACCTGGATAAGCAAACCGCGCCATCACGGATGATTCCAAAGCCAAAATTGACGCTGTCTTAAAGGAAAACATAAGAGTGACAATCGATGTCGTGGTTGCTAAAACTGGCCTTAGTCGTGGAACTGTTCATTATCAGGAACCATCTGCATTACAGAAAAATCTGTGCACAATGGGTCACGGATTATTTGACATCAGAACAACTTAGAGTTCGAATGGCCATGTCCCTGCAACATTTGACTCGCCATGAACAGGAAGGAGAGTTTTCTCGACAGAATCGTTAGAGGGGATATAACTTGGTGCTTTCATTGCCAGCCCGAAAGCAAATGTCAAAGTCAGTCGTCAACTGAAGCATTATGGGTCACCACCCCCGAAAAAATCAAAAGCAATCGCAAACAACACGGGAAGGTGATGTTGACCGTGTTTTTTGATCGCAAAGGCCCGATTTTACTGGACTTTCTTGAAAAAGGCACCATAGTTAACGCAGCACGATATGGGGAAACATTGAAGGCACTGCGCGCGGCCATCAAATGCAAGCGTCCTGGACTTCTTACAGAAGGAGCGCTTCTTTTCCACGGCAACGCGCGTCCTCACACCTCGAAAACAACGGTAGACCTCATCAAAAAGTTCAACTGGGAAGCAATGCAGACAGCCCTAACTTATCCCCATGTGATTTTCACGCGTTTGGGGATCTCAAGAAACATCTGAAAGGCCGCAGGTTTCAGTCGGACGATGAAGTGAAGGAAGAGGTTTTGGAATGGTTCCACACGCAACCGAAGACTTCTTCCATAAAGGAATTACACGCCTTATTACACAGTGGGATAAAATTTGGAGAGTATTATTAAGCGTGGTTCCCACATGCGTAAAAACAACGGCAGAAATCACAAAGCAGAAAAATTTTATGATGTCACTTCCCGTTTTCGTCTCTTCTGCCCGACTGAAAATTTCTGCTTTTTAGAGTTGGCTTGAGTTCAACTTTTGTGGTACAAGCAGGGCAGAAACGATTGCTCAGCCAATAGAAAACGATCTCTGCAGTGACGTCAAAGTGACGTCCTCTCTCTGGCTAAGGTCAAAAACCCTCACCGGTAAGAGAATGATGACATAATTTCTCACTGGGCTAACCGTCTTTTTCTCGGTGAGGACGGTGAGACTAAAGCATGGTTCCCACATGCGTAAAAACAACGGCAGAAACCACAAAGCAGAAAAATTTTATGATGCCACTTCCTGTTTTCGTCTCTTCTGCCCGACTGAAAATTTCTGCTTTTTAGAGTTGGGTTGAGTTCAACTTTTGTGGCACAAGCAGGGCAGAAACGATTGCTCAGCCAATAGAAAACGATCTCTGCAGTGACGTCACAGTGACGTCCTCTCTCTCTCTCTCACAAAATAAAAATGATGAAAAATAAAAATGTCGGACACTCAGCTCACAAAGGTGAAGAGGCCGAGAAAGAAAATTGATGTAGAAGCGCTAATAGAAGAGGTGCGAAATATATATTTACTAATCAAATTAAATTGAATAAACAACAATTGAATGCAAAAATTCGATGTGATGATTGATGAGGAATGAACGAACTGTGTACGTACTGTGTGCAGTCGAAGCCGACCGTTTAGATCGATCGACGGCTTCGGTGCAGTGCATTTGTGTTGGGCAAAACTTCTGCTATCTTATCCTTTTGAGTTTCTGCCATGTGGGACACCTGCAGGAGCAGAAAGTAAAAAGGCAGAAAAAAATACGCCCTGGTTTCTGCTCTCTTGTTTTCTGCTAGTGGGAACCACGCTTAACCGGTTAGGCATAGCAGCACTAACTGGCGTTTCTGACCGCGTTAAAATGACGTTACAAATTTCTCACTAGGATTTCTGAGCGACCAAGCGCTAACTCTTCTCACCAGTGAGAGTTTTTGACCTTAGCCTCTCTCACACAAAATAAAAATGTCAGACACTCAGCTCACAAAGGTGAAGAGGCCGAGAAAGAAAATTGATGTAGAAACGCTAATAGAAGAGGCGCGAAATATATATTTATTAACTAATTAATCAAATTAAATTGAATAAACAACATTTGAATGCAAAAATTCGATGTGTTGATGAGGATTGAACGAACTGTGTGCGTACAGTGTGCAGTCGAAGCCGACCGTTTAGATCGATCGACGGCTTCAGTGCTGTGCATTTGTGTTGGGCAAAACTTCTGCTATCTTATCCTTTTGAGTTTCTGCCATGTGGGACACCTGCAGGAGCAGAAAGTAAAAAGGCAGAAAAAAATACGCCCTGGTTTCTGCTCTCTTGTTTTCTGCCAGTGGGAACCAAGCTTTACACAGTGGGATTACACGCCGTAACGGATTTGGAGAGTATTTTAAAATTCCTTGTATACACTTTGCATAAAATAAATAATTTTCGTTTTCATTTATACGACCCTTATATTTATTTAATTTCTTCAGAATAAACTTAACGAGGATTATTAAGTCACGTGAGATGTGAACATTTTATTAGGAAACAACTATTCATGGCTCTTGCCATCTCGGTAAATTTTGTTAATCCGTTCTATAACGCTTTATTTTAAATCGTATTAAAACACGCATTATCAATAATAAAAAATAGTTTACAATAATAAAAGTTTTATTATTTTTTCGAATTTCTTGTTTAGTGCTTTTATTCATTTTCTGCTTCACAGTTAATGTGTAGACGCTTGAGCCGTACAGGATAAAGGAAATGATCTCTATTGATTGATTCATTGAATAGCCTTTCATTTGCTAACCTATTGCAATGTATTTATTACTTTTCATTACTTCAGATTTTATTTCACAGTTTTCCGTTTTAATTCCGATATATATTATGTTATAAACGCGAACGTGGAGGAGGTGAACTTCTGAATAGAAACTAGAGAACATTAACAACCTTAACTTATTCGATTTCGATTGAGAGCGCGTTAAGATCCCGATCCTCTCACGTTGCGTGCCACGAGCAGTTGCGTTGCTGAGAAATAGCGTTGTATCTAGGTTGAGAAGCATGTAATCAACAAATTTCACAGTTTATTTTAAAACCGACCATATATATCAATGGCTGAGCAATATGAAAAATAACCAAATGAAGCCCCGGTTTCCTTTGCGCAATTGACGTCAGCGTTTCCGATGCTCGACTGCGCTCTCTGCTTCTTTTCTTCACGTGCACTGGGTTAGAGCAGTCGGGGAACCTCGCTCTCGACTGGATTTGGTTGGTGGATGTGGCAATTCGTTCCAAATCACATCCGCATTAGCATTTATGTGTCAGCTTTCTCTGTACAATGAGCGCTTCCTAGAATATCAGCATCTGCATTCATTTGCTTGTGCCTTGGTAAGCATTGACCCACTAAGCTATAGCATTTGTTCGGCGAATGTTTAGCTTCAGCTCGACTTAATCCTTTCTCTTTCACGCAGTTTCCGTCGAACTACTTTCGGTTTTCGTATCGCTCTGGCCGGTAATCGCCATTTTGGATGGTGGTGAATGGTACGCAAGCACCCGGTGTTGTTGGCCCTGCTGAGCGTTGTACTTCATTGACTCCTTAGCCGTCGACGCATAGACACGAACGAACAATGACTCAGATATTACCAATAAGGTTTCAGGAGCATTTACAGGTAGTTATTAAGAAACTCATTCATTTATATTTAATTAAAAAAGAATAACTAGGGCTTTCGCACTCGCTAGTAATAGACAGCAATACGTAGGCCTATTCGATGCCGCTTATCATGGGGGAGGAAATAATCAGCTGCAGTGGACTCACATGACTGGCCATTTTTTTTCTCTATAATTATTATTAAAGGGGGTTCGAACCTCATGAAGTCCAACAATTTATGCCTTACATCTTTTTAAAATGAATTTTAAACATTTATGTATAAAAGCTTTTCATAGGATTCGTATTGGGGATTTGCTCTGCAACGAACATCGTTGTAAGGAATTAAAGATAACGCTGAATCCACCCACTAATTAATAGAACTTTAAATGCTCAGTAATCGTATTTACACAATTACAATTATTCTGATGATTTCCACACATAATCTCATACGATTTCATTCTTTCTTAACCGCCCAATTACTCGTGCTTTAACTCGAATCATTTTTCAAAGCTTCTTTCATTTGGCTTATTCCTTGGAAAACTTTGCTTAAATGCTAATTACGCACACGTACATCTGAATAAAGATTGAAATTCTTTTTATCAGAGGTTGTTTCATTAGTTTTCATGTTTGAATTATTGTCCTATTGTATTGTCTTATTGCTGATTAAGAAATTTTTTAAATTGAATTTCATAATTTTTTTATTTTTTTTAATATTAAGAGGTATAAACTTATAATGGATACTTTACTATGCATAATCTAAGATTCAGTTGCACTAGAGGGAGATGACTTGAAAGAATAAAATTTCAATGTGCATTCTGTAATGTTTGCTTATTGGGTTTGAATAACTAAGGCTTAAATGTACAAGGGAGTTAAGAAATCAAGAAAATGGTTACCTTAACTGTGGATAGCAACATCAATGGAAACAGCCTAAACTGGTTAATATCATGTTGTGGACATGCGGTTTTGACTCTGTTTCCATTGAAGGGAGTTCTTGGCTCAAGAAATCTGGGCAAAATAAATTTTTAATTTGGAAAATTTATCATTTAAAAGCTTGATGTGCAGATTTTGCGTTATGTTAAAGGCAATAAACGTTGTTTAATTGGAATTTGAACTTTGCAATAGTAATTTTATTTTAATAATAAGCAATTTTAAGAAAGCAAAACAATATTTTATTTTAGCTTTTTTCTATAAATATTAATCCAC
Source organism: Rhysida immarginata (assembly GCA_023313115.1). Taxonomy (NCBI): domain Eukaryota; kingdom Metazoa; phylum Arthropoda; class Chilopoda; order Scolopendromorpha; family Scolopendridae; genus Rhysida; species Rhysida immarginata. Next base: position 687,380 of record JAHWFO010026798.1, on the reverse strand, counting down.
TTTGATAAAAGCTGTTCAAGCCTGTGATTCTAAAGAATGGCATTTATGAATTAAAAAATATATTTTTTTGTTCATTAGAATATCCTGTAATCCAATTTTGTCTGTTCAAATACACTTTGGACAAAAGTGTTGCTACCCCTGAAAATTAAACTGTTATGCTCATAAAATTTTTATTTCAAACATAAGGAAAATTAATATTACAGATTGTTATGATTCCTATGAATAAAGTTTGAGCAAACATTGGAAACATTGAGAACTTTATCCTTCAGAAAAAAAAAAGATCAAAATCAAAAAATCGAGTGACACAATAAATATTGACATCCTCATTAAAAGGCTCCTAAAAATTAAGGTATTTTTCCAATTATCGTGGACACTTTAATATTTTTCCATAATTTTATTTAAAAAGTGGAAAAATTAAAAAAAAAATTCTTCTAACAAAAATGTTTAAATCTTGAGTTTTCAAAGCTGTTAGCATAATTGGAATGTAATCCTTATTCAAATGCTAACACCATTCCTTAAATAAAGAAATTGGCATATAAAGAGATACGTAAAATTACAAAACCACATTTTTCATGTTACTGTGGAATGTTCTATTTTCTGAGAATTTTACAAATTTTTTCAGCTTATTAGCTCAGAATTGCTGTGAGAGAGCCACCTTATTTGTAAATTCAGTTGAGCTAATGCTTATAGAATAATAATGCCTACAGGAAAGATATCAAACAACTTTGAAAAGGACTAAATCAGTTGCCTTAACTGCTGAAGGAAAATGTGTTCGACAGATTGCTGCATTTTTGAAGAGTGAAAAAATCTGCATTTGCTCAAAAGTTGGCCAAGAAAGATATCAAATGTCCAAAAAGAACTCTGGATCCAAACTGCAGATCAGTCATCTGAAGAACGCTTCTCAGAACTTATAAACTGCAGGAAAACTCGGAATTTTGTGCAGTTCGAAAACTATGGCATTCTTTTGCATTAACAGCACATCTGAGATCCAAGCACCTTGCAAGAATCTTGTCACTCAAAGCAGTTCGTAGGGAAGGAGAGGGTGGGCTGCACCCCCCCCCTCCCCAATGCTCCCAAAATTAACCACTTTTACCATAAAATTCTGTTACTTGTGGGACTCCCTCTCTCCAGTCTCAAACATGACAAATAAAATCCTGATTACACTGCTGCTGTCACTTGGCAAAAAATGTAAACATAACAATGTCCTGGGCCAAAGAAAAAGTGACTTTGGGTGACAAGTGGATCGAAGTGTTCTCAAATGAGAGGAAATTTAGTCTTGATGGCCCGGATGGATGAGCTTATTATTGGCACAATGTCAGCTAAGTAAGTATTCTCTAAATAACACCTGGGATGAGGCTAAACAATGGTCTGGGGAGTGTTTGGATTTATTGGTACTTGTACATTGGCCTTTGTACATTGTAGAATGGATTCCATTGTAGAAAAATGGAGGAGGGTCCAAGAATTTACAGTCTGAACTGGATTCACCAAGAGGAAGATGCAATGGATATATCGACAAGAATGCTAAATAATGGTTTATCGCAATTTTGTCACTGTTATGAAAGGGCTTGCATGCAGTACAGACTTTTGAACCCCACTGAAAATCTTCTTGGTATAATATCAAAAGTTTATTGTAATGGACACCAGTTTCAGTCAGTGTCTGACTTGCAAACTGCTATTCAGGATGCATAGCACAATCTGGATCCTGCTTGTCTTCAGAACATGATTTCTTCAGTGCCAGAGACAGGGTTAATTCTAGTCTTAAAAAATGAGGTGTGGTCACCACCAGACTTTCTTATACATAAATGACCTGGTCCAAATACAAAAAAAAAAAAATAAACAACTGTCTAAAAAATCTACTTCCGATAGAAATCTTAAAAAAGTTTGTGAATAAAAGTTACTTCAAATTAGCTTCTAAACACTTTGGTATAGATTCCAAATTTGCCTATACCATCTTATTTCGCCTGTATTAGTAAAAAACTGGATTTTGATAAGAGTAAAACTGGTACTTTTGTTGGAATTTTGAAAAATTTTCTTAACAAAAGTTGTTTATAATTGAAATTGGAACACTTTTTAGTCCATACAAAATTTTCATAAACTCAATGTTTAACCAGATATTTCAAAATTTATATTTTGGCGCTGGAGTAAAACTGATACTTCCAGTTCACTGATTCCACTGGAAAACTAATCGGACCTCCCGAGGAAGATTATAATTTTAAAGTTTGGTCTCGATAGCTTTAGCCATTTGGACACACACACATACGCACGCACGCACACACAGACTGAAACACACAGGCACTTTCTAGATATCACTTTTTCGTAATCTAGGGACCCTAAAACGTGAAGATAGTGAAAATTTGGAGGTCGAAATTTTTCTTGTTTGCAATACTTCCTTATACGAGGGAGTTCAATAAGTAATGCAACACATTTTTTTTCTTGGCCAATTTTGGTTGAAAAAATGGACATTTCTTGTGGAACATTTTCAAACCTTTCCGCTTCGTCTCGTAAAGTTTCATTGACGTCCGATATGTGACAGCGCTTTAGTGAGCTGTTAGAGTGGTGTCTACAATGGAGGTGCATTCCAAACAACTGGCAGTGATTGAGTTTCTTTTGGCAGAAAATCAGGGCATCTCAGATATTCATCGGCGCTTGCAGAATGTCTACGGTGATCTGGCAGTGGACAAAAGCACGGTGAGTCGTTGGGCAAAGTGTGTCATCATCGCCGCAAGGTCAAGCAAGACTGTCTGATCTCCTGCGAGCTGGCCGGCCATGCACAGCCCTGACTCCTGCAATGTCGGAACATGCGAACACTCTCATTCGAGCAGATCAACGGATTTTCATCTGTTTGGCCCAATGAAGAACGCAATCCGTGGGATGCACTACGCGGATGATGAAGCAGTTATTGATGCAGCACGACGTTGGCTCCGACATCAACCAGTGGAATGGTACCGTGCAGGTGTACAGGCCCTCACTTCAAGGTGGCGTAAAGCCGTAGCATTGAATGGAGATTACATTGAAAAACAGTGTTGTGTAGCTAACAGATTCAGGAATAATGTGGTGTATTTGAATGCTGAATAAAACAACCCCCTTTTTCAGAAAAAAATGCGTTGCATTGCTTATTGAACTCCCCTTGTACTATGCATAAGGCCCGTCGCAAATTGAGAAAGTCGCCTCTACATTTGTAGAGAGATGCTTAGTGCGCATGCGCACGGGGTGAACGAAACGTGTCACTTCCTCCTCTCTACATCGAAAAGTAGAAGTAGAGAGCAGTAGAAAAATTTCTACTTTGGTTCTACATTTTCCTCCTTCCACTCTACATTTTCAACCAAATAAACATGGCGGCGCCTCGTAACGAAAGAGCAAGAATGTTCATGAAGGCCCCTTAATCCTTACGACGAGTAAGGACTGTCTGGTGGGACCACGCTTTCTTTTGCGGGAATTTTGATTCGCTTTGCATTCTTCTTAGTCTTCTAAAAAAAAACAGAATAGCAGCAAGGGCAGCAGGATCAACATCGTCGAAAGCATCCATCATGAGAGACGATGGATGAGACGAATAGATCACAATGGAGCATGCGCGATCGCCACAGAACGGTTGCCTGTAGAGACTCCAATTTGCGGCGTGCGAGCTCGCGCGCTAGCAACATATGACGTCAAGTCGCCTCTACAAATGTAGAGGCGACTTTCTCAATTTGCGACGGGCCTAAGAAAGTAAAAAGGGCAGGGTGCTAAGGGATAAAAAGGGCAAAAAAAAAAAGGACACTTCATTTTCAAAAAAGATTTTTTTTCTATAAAAAAATGCATAGTTCTTTTTGAAGTTCCTTAACCCTTTACAAAATTTTGAGATTTTTCTTTGCGGGTGCATGTTTGAGTATAGGGGCACGTGATCAGGATCGAAGGGCAGTGGGGCGGAAATTTTTCATCAAAAGGGCAAACGGGGGCGGCATGCCCTGAAGACCCTGCCTAAAATGAACCCTGCAGAGAGTATATGGTATTTGCTTCGATGAAAACTTCAATGGATGTTACTTGTGCCATGTGATTGTGCTGAACTAACTTTGTCTGTATTAATGTGAAACGTCTCGTTTTGAAATGCTACTGCATTTTTCATATGTATTTTTTTTTACAATTTTTTTATTTACGGGAATCTGTCAGCATTTGAATGAGGGTAACATTCAACTTGATGTTGCAAAAACAAATAAAATTAAAGCTTTGGAACTCAAAATTTTAACACTCCATATTGATTTGAAACGGACCTAATCAGAGCTCGACAAATCTTATATATTGGTAGCCAATTGCTACCAGAAACTCCATTTTGGCTACAATTTTCAAACAGGTGGTAGCCACTTGGCTACTGGCCAATGCGGCAGCTGATTGGAAGGCCTAATTACATTACTGCATCGTAGCCATCTGAAATTTAAATTTGTAGTGAAATTAGTTCTTACATAAAATTTTTCGTGGAGGCTCCAGCTTGAGCAATACTTTAATTCTCCTAACTGATCCGGTGGAGCTGCATGCCCGAGAAGTTCAAATCGCCACTTACTGCCAGACTCCAAGCCCTGCTTCAGCGCGAATTAGGCAGGCCTTTCTTATCGGTGGGTAAGAAGGCAGGCGTGACCTTCTTTCCTGTTTATGTATTTACTGTTCGTGATTACTCTATCGGTACATATTGTTATGCTAGATTTTCGTTCCTTGTTGAAGTATTATTATTTGATGAAATATTTCGTTCCTGGTTGATGAAATATATGTTAGGCCTGGCTTGTAGAATGTGCGATGAATAAAAAGTCGTCCAGTTCGGAAGGCATTTCAATTGACCGCATGGCTCATCATTAGAGTCCTACGTGCGTTTTTTTTTTTTTTTACCTCTGATGCTTTATTATTTATTTTTTTTCAATAAATAATGATTTAGATTAGAACTTTATTTTTTTAATATTTCATTTGAAAATTCATCCAATGACATTGAATTGCTTTTTATAAAAAAATAATAAACGCTTGATTCAAGAAAACGCACAAGCGCCTCTGCGCTCATAAAACAGGATGGTGTGAAGTACAAGGCACATCTAACTGAACATCAATGTCAGGTTTTGATGTTTAAAAAAACTCAATCAGTACATAGCCAGTATGTGACAACTGCTTATTTCTACTTTGGGTGACTTTCAGTGAAAATCATGAACATTTGCCAAAAGTGTGCACGAAAGTGTAAATCCACCCATTTGAGTGACAAGATGTACAAACAGCAATTTGCTTTCAATAAAATTGCCATATTTATTCATTTCTAAGATTCAATTTTTGACTATTTTTAATATTCCTGAAAATCAAGTGTGGTCATAGTTTCCTCTAAGCTGCGCAAGTGTGTGTGTTGAGGGAGGGCTTATTTATTTACCGCGCACTTACGATTAATTCTCACTTACAAAATTATCAAAAATGGCCTTTGTTTTGTTTATATTTTTTATCGCGCACAGTTAATTTTGGACCGCGTAGCTCTCATAAAAATTTGAGGGAACTATGGGTGCAGCTTACATTTGAAGATAACTGATGAAACACTTTCAGAATATGATAGTGGCAGTGACATCAATTAAGATTTCTTATTTTCATCAATAATTTCAATTAAGATTTAGTTTAAATTATGTATTTAAGATTTTTAGTGAATTGATTCTTCAATCTTTGTTGCTTGTCATTTTAAAATTTTTTAAAATGACAAGTTAAATAAATCTTTAATACAAGATTTAAGATTGATTTTATGAATATACATGATTATATCGATTGATTTTATGAATATACATGATTATATCGATTGATTTTATGAATATACATGATTATATTGACACATAAATATCACGTTTCGGTCGGCTATCATGAAAATTGCAGTGGTGGCCAACTGTCTATTCAGATTTTTGGAATTTGTCGAGCCCTGCCTTATGTTAGACAAAGCAAAAATGCAAATTAGATTTTGTAGAAATAGATGGCCTCACATGAACTAATGTTTCTCAGTTCTCTGCATTATTTCACTGGCTGACGAAAAAAGTGATGCATCCAGAAGGAATGGTCCAATATTATCTTATTTCGATACACATGCATACCATTGATGTGAGTAAACGATTAGATTCACAAGGATCTGTAATGTCTGGAACGCTCACCAGAGTGCTTTCGTCATGTAACTGCCATGTTAAGTTGTTACCAGTCAATTGCTGCGAGTCCGAGAGTTACGCAAAACGTTCAGAGAGGATTACTGTACTGTACAAAGCACCTGCGATGCCTCACTGATGCGTTAGACATCTTTTCCACCAATTGACAGCATTTGACAGGGCCGCATTGTGGGACTGCATGTGGCTGGTTGGTCGTATCGTGCAATTGCCAGGAATGTGGGCCATTCAGATGTCACAGTGGCCTGGTGTTGGAATCAATAAGCACATGAGGGCACCCTTGCACGTTGTGCAGGTTAGGGTCAGCCGACAAGTGCCACCCCAAAAGAGGACTGTCGTACGGTGCTCCAAGCATTAAGAAATCCCATGGCATCGGCACCTGCCATCCGCAAACATGTACTGGAGACTCTATGACACCCCGTGAGTTCCTGCAGTGTCTCGACAACTCGCATCCACTTGATTGGGGTCCTACCGCCCAATGCGTCTGTTGCCACTAACACCACAACACCTACTGTGCCCGCGCCACGAGAAGGCGGTTGCGTTTCCAAAATCTCTCACATGGCGCGCTAGGTGCTTTGGCCAATCCTTTTTTCTATAGGGTAGAAGTAGTTATGCTGGAGAAAGAAACAAATGCTTCCCTACAGAGCATCAATTTTTGTTCGTTATTTTAAATTAACTTTTCAGTTTCATATTTTCAATATTTATTTCAAAATTAAGGGAAAACCATCCCTAGAAATATTCACGTATTTGCAGTATACTAATCCTACCCTTTAGCAAAATGGATTGGCCAAGGCAGCTAGCACGCTATGTGAGAGATTTTGGAAACGCAGCCGCCTTCTCATGGCGCGGGCACAGTACGCCTGCGTTTAGAGTGGTGCCTTGCGCGGAGGCATGGACAGAGGACGAATGGTGTCGCATCATGTTTAGTGATGAGTCACGCTTCTCTATGACCTCCGATGACCATCGTGTTTGCGTATGGTGGCGTCGAGGGCAGAGGGCACAGCCCTCCTATATTTTGGAGAGGTACAGGCATAACCCCTAGCATCATGGTGTGGAGAGCCAGGGTTCATTCCAGACTTCAAAAAGGGCAGGGTGCTAAGGGGTAAAAAGTATAAGACATGATCAAAGAAGGGTGCTTTGCCCCCCAAAAAGGGCACTTAATTTTCAAAAAAGGGCATTGTTTTCAAAAAAAATAATTTTCTATTAAAAATGCACAGTTCTTTTTGACGTTCCTTAACCCTATACAAAATTTTTAGAATTTTCTTTGCGGACACATTTTCGGGTATCGGCGCGCGTGATCAGGATCAAAGGGCAACGGGGTGGAAATTTTTCATCAAAAGGTTAAACGGGGTGGCGCATCCCGTAAACCCCGCCTAAAATAAACCCTGCATTCAGGTCGCCTCTAATAGTGCTTCGGCAGACTTTGACGGCACAGCGATACGTCATAGTTCTGCGTCCGCACATCCTATCCCTTCTGGCACAGCACCCTGGGGCATTGTACCAACAAGATAACACATGCCCACACGTGCACGTTTCTATGAACTGCCTACAGCATGTTGAGGTCCTCCCATGGCATGCAAGATCCCCCGGATTTCTCCATCATTGAACACGTGTGGGATGAAATTGGAAGGAGACTCCGTCCCATTATCTAGAGGGACAGCTGCAACAAATGTGGACTGACTTGTTTCAGGAGAGGATCCGAAGGCTGTTTGACACCATTCTGAACCGCTAAAGGGCATGCATTGGGGTCAGAGGGGAGGGGGTACCACACTGTTGCCAACGGCGTTGTCTGTTTCATCCCACATTGTAATCAGTACAATAAAGTCACATGTTCTTTCACCATAAGTCGTTTCATTCTCTTTCAACCACTCCTTCCAGGTGCTTCACTTTTTTTGTCAGCCAGTGTTCTTCATCATGGCAAAATGTTGAGAGTATGGCTAGAATGAGTGTTGAAGTATTTGCTATGCAGCAAAAACATTGTTGTTATTAAATGGAATTAGACGCCCAAGACACAACAAACCAAAAGACGACAGCGACTACAAGTACACGGTATTCACTTAAACGGGACCTGAAGTGACAAGGATCAGCAATTTATTTCGTAGCAAAGGTATCAAAATTGCACACAAGACTAACAACAAGTGCGGATATATATTCAATCTGAAGGTTAATGAGTGAGGTTGATGATGATTACAAGTCTTGCGGTGTATACAGATTATCTTGCCCCAATTGTGGATCGTTTTATATTGGTTCGACTAGAAGGTCATTTAAAGAAAGATATGATGAACATCGCAGGTCTTGGGTTAATAATGGTGGGAAGTCTGCTTTTGCCATCCATCTCATAAAAAGCAAACATCAATTCGGCACCATCGAAGACATAATGAGTATTGTCAGGAAGGAGCACGACCAGAAATGGATCCTGACCTTTGAGGCCTTGGAAATTAGAAGATACATTAGGGCAGGCGAGAAACTTATTATAAATAATCAGACAAATTTTGTGAATAATGCGATATTAGACAGTTAATGATGTAATAAGGAATACACAGAGAGATGGCTCATAAACAACATCGATATTAGAATAACCAACTCCGCTTGTAAGATCCGAACACCGCCTACATAAATAATCGATGACACATCAGTTTTTATTAATTGTTCATATACCGATATTCAAATTGTGCAAATTCTACAGCTTTTGTAAATTTGTTTTTATTTTAATGTTAATAGTTTTTATTGGTTTACTTTTGTATAATTTATATGATTTCTATTATCCTTGTATTCCTTTTATCAACGAATTGTAACGGTTCATCTTAATGTTCGAATTATTTTATGCTTGTTGGTGACCAATGGATGTATAGTACTTCATGTAAACCCCTCTATTGGAACTTGTTTCTGATTGGAGGGGTATGGCCATAAATACAGGCCTTAATCCTTGACAGAATGTAGTTGTGTCCTACCCTGATGATGTGGTTACCATGAAACTCGTAGGTTTATTAAAATCGATTACCAATTTGCTAATCAAGTCCTTTTATTTATTCAGTTAAAAAACATTGTACATATAAGCAGATTGAAAAGCATTATCCTTGCCAACATCAATGACCAAGAATATTATGAAAAAACATAGATCAGTTGGAACCATCTTAACTTCACTATGTTCAGGCAGGTCTTCGAAGCTGTTTGAAAGATAGTGTGACAGCAAATGATGGAATGAGTGCATGAAATTATTCCTTGGGTTACTGGGCATCATCATACCTCCCACCTCTTCCTCTTCTGGTTCTTTTGCTTCTTGAATGAGTAGGAAATTTACCTTGTAATATCCCAGAGAGGGAGTGGAGCAACTACAGATAACTTGATATGTAAAGTCGGAGAAATGAAAACTCAAGATGTGAACCTTTAGTCAAAAAAATTTTTTGATATTTTATACATCTAAGTCTAAAAACACTAGTCTGCATGGAGAAAATTTAATATCTACCTTAATTTATTAATAAACAGCATTTTAGACAAAAAATTATAGCCCATGGAGGCTGCAATCTTTCCCCGAATTCGCAAAGGAACACTGGAATTATGTGACGTCTGGTATGGCCTGTGCAAAACAAGGCCAACTATAGATGAGAACGCGCAACTGTAGCATGCGATCCAGCTAAAACGAGGTTTGAGTTGAGCAGAGGCAGTGGAAGGGAGAAATGGAAGCCAAACCAGTGAAACTGTTTACATTTTAGTTTTTATGTCTCCTTTAGTTTTACAATAACCATATTCAACGTTCAATGGATTATAAATATTAAGAATTACGTAGTTTTTTTTTCTGTTTCTGTAAAAATTAATTAATATTGCCAACTGGGTAAACGTTAACAGTAATCCATTTTATCATTCAAGTGTTATGCCTAATGCGATCAAGTTCGGCGATGTTAATTAACCTAGTTCCTTTTACCATAATGTATATAAGAAATACTGACGTTTCATTTTGAATTTTAAACTTGCTTCAAATTGGTCTTTGTATTTCTGGAGCTGTTTGGATAGTATCCTCCTTGGTGTTTGTTCAGGTTGCCGATGAACAAAAACCGTCGGTATCGTGTCCGGCTTCAGGAGACGAGGACGGCGGCCTACTTCGCTTCTTGCGGCCCTTAACAATTCTGCCTTGAAATCTCTCATAACAGGATCCAGTAAATGATCTGAACACATCCTGACTATTTCATTTACTGGACAATTTTCCCTGTTAATATGCAACCATTGCTTCAACAGTTGATTTTTTAGCTGCAACTTATGCCAGCTACAAGTTTTGCTTGTTGTAGACCTATTATTACAGCCATAAGCAATGCAGTAAACCACGTTATTTATTAAAGCTGGATCGCTTGTTGCAGCTGCGTGTTCTCATCTATATTTGGCCTTGTTTTGCGCAGGCCATACCTGACGTCACATAATTCCAGTGTTCCTTTGTGAAAAGATGGCAGCCTCCATGGGCTATAATTTTTTTGTCTAAAAATGCTGTTTCTTAATAAAGGTAGATATTAAATTTTCTCCACACAGACTAGTGTTTTTAGACTTAGATGTATAAAATATCAAAAAAATTTTTTTGACTAAAGGTTCACTTTAATGAAATATTAAGCACAGATGTGGATTAAAATGAGAAAATTCAGTAAAATAAGCTTAAAGGTAAACTCCACGGGAAAAAATCGACTTTATTTTTTTGCATCATAACATTAATCCAGGTTATAATAGAGTATATATCATTAAAAAAAAATTTTTTTTTTTCTTTCCTAATATTTTATTAAGAAAAATGCCTTGGAAAATTGAAAATTTGCGTAGTATCTTCCATTCCATCTCCACAGAACACTGCGGAACGAGCTGTCATTTCCTGCCGCGAGAACCTCGTCGCCGAGATTCTAGTCGCTTAGAATGATTCTAGATATCGTAAGATTTTGCTAACCTGTTTTATGTCTGAATGCCTTCAATTTGTTCTTTGTTTGGATGTGTAAATAGACAGTCTGATAGAAATTTCACGTTTCATAGATTTCCATAATCGGAATCTTTTAAAAAACCAGTGGATTAGTTTTTGACAGCGAGGGAACTGGTATCCAACTCCAAACAGTATCGTGTGCTCATTTTGAAGCGTTTTGCTTTGTCTATGCATCCGCAGTTTTAAATTCAGTATCAAGTCAAACAAGAAATTCACTGAAACTAGATCACGTATAAGGTGGAACTAGATGCTCTTCCAACTCTAAACGGGCCTGGCGTTCTTCAAGAACAACGACTACAACAGCACTTGTTAAACCTCCGCCGAAGGAATGAGGAGGTAAGCCTGTCTGTTGTGTAATGTGCACACATCGATGCGGCAAGCAGAAGATCCAGTTTCACAGTTTAATGCATAGGGCTGTATATCGCAGAAGTTGCTGTAGCATTTAATTCTGCTAACGGCCCTTATATATCGCTGTCACTGTTATCAAAATCGCAGTCGTCACTACCAGTCTTGTTTCGTATTAGGCACATTCTCCATCGCGCATGATCTGCACAATGTGCACGCCGTGGGTGCACTGGCTGTTCCGCATCGCTCTGTGCGTTTCGTGCACTCTGTTCTTCCATTGCCAGTGCGTTTAGTTATCGTGCGTTTGGTGCGCGCACGAAACACACTAGCCAGAGGCCCGGGTTGCTCAGTGTATTGAAGTTGGCGGAGGAGCAGTGAGGAAACCGAAACACAATTATCAAAATTGAAATTGTGAATGTAGATGGAGAAACTGCAGAGAAGTTTAATTCGGGTTATTTGATTTCCTCCATAACACTTTCAAGCAAATCGTCACTGCTACTTTCGTCTTCAGCATTTACAATATGCTTATTTACAACTGTTTGCATGGTATTAAGCATTGACATGGTATCGAAACTTTTCTATCACGGTTCGCCATTTGCAAAAGTAGCGGTTTTATCGTTAACGCTCTGTTCTTCTTGGGGCCCAAACTCCATGAATTGCACTACACGATTCGCACTGATGACGTGACTGACTCTCACGATTGTGCGTTTCATGCGCGATGGAGAATGCACCTATTCATAGTCCATTGCGATGCCCAACTGACAACTAACCGATAGCGTCCAATGTGTGACGTCACGAATTCGAAACCCCTTCGCACTTCTCAGCAACTTGTGACGTAACAGTTGCTGAACCATGGCGCCAGTGTCTATTGCAGGGAGAGGAGAGAAAATGAAGGTTTTTTATATATTTTATCAATTTTGAGTACGAATTGAAAATTTTTATACATGCTACGTCGGTATTGAGACTTTCATCTTTCATTTTAAACAAAGTTGTTTTGGGTGTGGAGTTTACCTTTAACAGCCAAACTAATAGTTTAATTACCTACCCAGTGATCGTATAGTATAAGCCTCTTATGCACTGTCAAATGGTTGCCAGCAACCTTGAGACATAACTAGAATATTTATCGTTTGTGCACATGGCTGCAACAACCCATCTGTTGCCAGAGGCCAGAAGTGCAAGAGCAATGGATTCAGTGGTTGGGAAGTTGTGCAACCGCTGGAGTAGCTTGTTTCTACCGATATCTTCGCATTGTGGGAGTAACTACTCTTTCCTGATTGTGTTCTTTGTTCATATCTTTGAAATATACAATCGTGGCAAAGATAATAGACAACCCTGTTATTATCCTTGTAGTATACTGCATTGAATAATTGTCAGCGACACCGAAATAGGTATACGCCTTATTAAATTGCTTTTGTGAAGAAGGTTGTTCTTTGTGTGGAAGTTGATCAACAAATATTATAAGAATGTATGATCCCATCTTCATTTTTCAACACTGACAAGGGGACCGCACGGATTTGGTTGAAATTTTAGGAGGTCAATTACAACATTAATATACCTTCTGTGTAAAAGGATTTGGCTCTGAAAAAAAAAAAAAAAATTTTACGTTTATTATTGTAGTGCCAGATAAGCCAAATGGGAAGAAAGACTACAGCGGTAGCGCAGTGGTTAACATCGGGTTCTGTGGCTATATTGGTCTGGGTTAGATTTCTTTAGTGTTGAAATTTTTTTTCTCCCCCCTTGCCCATTATTTTTCCAATTTCTTCTTCTTACGCTGATACGAAGTCAATATTTTTTCATGTCAGCGTAAGGAGAAGTTGATACTGGTGTCCGATCGAAAAATAAAAATTTGGAGAAAGCGCCTTATCGTTTTGTTTATTTTTGAGAGCAACTGAAATTCAACTCATTCTATCGGCGATATCTTTCTCAATTTTCACGATATTTGCTTGGGCTTTTTATAAGAGTAGCTTTATACATTTGGCTAATAAATTATGCAAAAGACAATTTGGTAACGCATGCGCAGTTGAACATTATTTAGTAAAAATGCTCATATTTCATCAAATATTTAATATTTTTCTATTCTGATTGCAGGGTGTTGTCTGTACTGTAGTTTGTGAATCCTGTAAATGGCATTGCATTGGGTTGAAAATCTTGCCTGTTATAAACAAAAAAACTTACGAAACGATTTCGACCTTTTTAAAGAAACCTTTATATCTCCATGAATATACGTGCTATTCTCATACAAATGAACACAGAAAAGTAAAACAAGCCTCTTAAGCATATGCTACAGCTACAATGCATTTCAAGCATTATTTTTTACAGGATGATTCCAAACATTATTTTTTTGGTTCACTTCTTTGCTGGTCCCCTATTTGCCTTCGGGAGAAAACCTTTGCTGAAATATGAGGTGTAACATCCTTTTTAAACCCCTGAAATTTCAGGATAATTCGTCAAATATTTTTCTAGATATTCGACAAAACGTCTAAAATCGAAAGTGTCCAGTCATTAATGGCAATTTGGTGTGTATATAGAGGGTCCTTATAAATAGTTACATTTTGATATGGCCATAAAAAAAAAACAACTACTGGACCAAAAGCTATAATACTTGGTAATAATATACAAGAGGGCATGGGAAGTTCATACCCACCAAAAAAAAAAAAAAATTAGTTCAAAAGGTCACCACTAGCATGGAATGGCGCTCTATGCAATATTCGTATACGAAATTAGACACGAAGGGTGTGTTTCGATAGACTCAGACCTCGCGATAGTAGGGTTTCCTCTCTGTGAATCGTATCGATAGGTTTTCGTGAGGTGGTCTCGCCCATTTCGATAGAGCCGAGAACCCCACGAGAAGGGAGGCCCCGACCCCACGAAACTGTCAGAGCTTTGGAGGTCATACAGCTTCGTGAGAACCGATCCAGCTTGTTTAAAGATGGCGGAAGTCCGTTTCGATCCTGTAGGGGTAGATCGGGTATCGTGGTATTTGCGGAGCTATAACGCGATAATATAACATGTCGATGTTTACTTTCAACAACGTCAACAGTAAATTACAGTTAATTTGTGTGTGTGTGTGTATGTGTGTGTGTGTGTGTGTGTGTGTGTGTGTGTGTGTGTGTGTGTGTGCACTGGTGGCCAAAAGTTTGGACCAACCAGCAAAATCAAGAAAAAGTGAATTTATACTAAAAATATTTTACACTTACAACTCTAAGTATATATGAAAGAATATTCAGGGAAGAAGCAAATTTATTTCTGCGTTGTTGCTTTATTACCTTAAATCAAAATAAGACTGGCCAAAAATTTGGACCAACATCACAAACATGCAAATAATTTGCATATTACAAGTCATCGTGTTGTGCTGTGAGTACTAAAACCATATTATGTATTGTACAATATTAACTGAAGGCCAACGAGAGCAAATTAGAAATTTTAACAAGCAATTTACAAATTTCAAAAAAGTTGCTGAAATCTCCCGTGTGAGCTACAAATCTTTATCAGAATTGTTAAAAATGTTAATTGGAAAGTAGGATGGAAATAGGACGACCTTGTGCACTGACACGAAGAGACAAATCAAGAATTAAGAGACATGTTAGACATATTACATCTGGGTATGTAGTCAACACCACACAAGTCAAACTTAATCTGCGACTTGCTGTCTCAAGAAGAACAATTCGCAGCGAAGTACGTGCTCAGAACTTTGCATATGAAATTATACCCAAAAAGTTGCCACTACCACAGAAACACATACAGGAGAGATTGGAGTTTGCTAAGACACATCTGCGTGAAAACAGACATCCAATTGGTTGTGTTTTCTGATGAAAAACGAATCAGTTTGGTTGGTCCTGATAATATAGCTTCTTATGAGGAGCATCTTGATAAAGAAACACTTGTTCCACTGTGAATTAAGCGGCAAATGGGTGGTAGTGGAGTGATGATTCTTGGTGCCATTGGAAGCAACGGAAAGTAGAAGATTCACATTATAGATGGACATTACACAACAGCTCACTATAAAGATGATCTTCACAATGTGTTCATCTTTGTGCAAAGTCTAGTTTAAGCAAAAACCATGGATTTAGCAGCAGGAAAGTCCTGCAATCTATACTGCACGAGTTGTGAAAGCCTATTTTGAGAGCAACAACATTTCCACTTTTGCTTGATCTGCTCGAAATCGAGATCTCAATATTGAGAATGAGTGGCATCTCGCAGAACAAAAAATTTACCAAAACACTCAGTACAAATCTCGAGAACAACTAATAGCAAACATTCAGAAAGCTGTTAAGCCAAATGTTATTAAAAGCTTAATTATTCTATTTCAGGTTGTCAAATACTGTAGAGTCAAAATGATCTCAAATATCAAAATAATTCATTACTTAATGATGTAATACTATTTTCCCTTTGTTATACAAATGTGGTCCAAACTTTTGGCCAGTCTTATTTTGATTTTAGGTAATAAGAAACCAACAACGCAGAAATAAATTTGTTTCCTTCCTGAATATCGTTTCATATTTACTTAGAGTTGTAGGTGTAAAACAGTTTTCGTATAAATTCAGTTTTTCTTGATATTGCTGCTTGGTCCAAACTTTTGGCCACAAACTTTTGGCCACCAGTGTGTGTGTGATTTTTCACATATACACATATATATTTTTCTTTTTTATTGTTTTTCGCCGTTATTTGTTTGCAATTTGTATAATAACATTCACATACATAAGCAACGTCACAGATCAAAAAACAAAAATGCAAAACTCATTGTACAGTGTTTTCACGGACTGTCATTGCTGTGGCATGTGAAATAAAAGAGAGACTATAAAGATACAGTAGAACCCCGATTATCCGAACGCTGTCTATCCGGACGACCCATTATCCGGACTTGTTGCTGGGCGGCGACACAGTTCTCCTACTGGATACATCCTGATACAGTAGCCAATCCGGTTTCGAGTTTGAGTGCTGGCCTCACATTGGTGCTTTATACACAATTGAATAAAGAAATTTATAAGCAGATAAATAAGAAATTGTGAAAAATTTACAGTTATGTCATAAAGAAGAAAATGAAGACTAGCACAAAGATGCAGAAAAGGATTCAGGACCTGCTCATGCCTATCAAGCCCTGGAAACTGCATTCAGTTGGCTTGAGAGACAACCAGAATGTGATAATACCGCGTGTTTCAAACGTTCCCGAACGCAGATGACTTTCCCTGTCTCAACCTCTTTTTTTCAATTAATGGATGCTCCCAGTCGTTACGAATCTTGCTGTGTTTTACATAAATGCAAATATGCGAATATGAGAGTGAAATAAAAAGGTTAAAGTAAAAAATAGAAACCTTAGGAGATTCACAAGGACAACAACCCCATACGCCCGATAGTGAATTGCAGAGAGGCAGGTTTTTTCAAAATCGCGAAACATGTCAGTAAATGGCTCAACGTTAACTACCCACTTAACAACAAATACGTGATCAAGAACAGTACAGAATTAATGGACCAATTACTCCAAATTAACGGATATATATTAAGAGAAGGACGAGACACAAGAACCCTGGAATACAATAAATAATAAATAATAATTAAAAATACAAATTAGATAAAAAATAAGGTATAATAAACAAAAAAATTAATCTAAATCAAAATAAAAATAAAATAAATTCTATAAAGAATTCTATAAATTCTATGCTCTTTCTATCTGTGGAAAGAAAAAAAGGATTAAAGATGACACAGTTGAGATATTGCCCCTCAAAAATACCCTAAAATTTGCATACAAAAAATTTTGGCCAACCTTGCACATGCATATCTTCTGATCTAGGCATACAATGTTGAATTAATTCATTCCATATGTACATATGTGTGGAAATAACCCTCTCAAGTTTTGGAATTATTGGTTTACTTGAAATGGAGCTGCATCCTGTCAAACTTGGTCTCTCAGAATTTTACGACAAATTTTTTAGCCACTTCAGAGGCTTGTATTTTCACTCAGATGCAGATAAATCCATAAATTTTGTCATGTGATTCAGCATAAAAAGTTGTCTATGTATATTAATATTAATAAAGAAATAAAATACACTGACCTTAGGAATCTGTAGATGCTTATATCAAAGAAAGAGAGGAAGGAAACTCCACTTGTCCACAAAAGAAGTTTAATATGTATCATGTCAATAGTAAATTTTAACAGTAAATACATAGCAAACTGTTTGCTAGAACTTTTTAAAAAGCCTAGCAAACTTGGCACTTTTGCACCTTCGTACGCGACATGAAGGTGAATGGCTTCTCTTTGAAAGCCCCTAAAAATTCAACCACTGAAGATACTGAACTGAAATTTGGTATAGTATCATCAAAGACCATATAGAATCTTCACACCAAATTTCATTGAATTTGGAGATGGTCGAGTGGGGACACTTTTCAATATTGGTCCCTTTGATGTGGAATGACCCACAACTGAGCAGATTGTGACTAACAAAATTTTTGTTTCACCTTCTCCCGACAACAGGAATTGGCAAATAAACATGGTGGCTGCTTTGGTATGATTCCTCACATGATGATTACAGGGCTGAACAAATTCCAAAAATCTGAGTAGATAGTTGGCTACCACTGCAATTTTCATGGTAGCCAACCCAAAAGTGATTAGACAACTTGACTCAACAGAGGCACACTTGTGAGCGAATATAAAGTTTAACGATCGTAGTAGTGTTCCTGTTGTATGATTTTCACAGGCTTTCCTGATAGTTTTAAACTGGGCAGATTTTTAAAAATATAATTACAGTATATAAAATGGTCAAGTTTGGGAAAAAGTTGTCTGACCATCAAAAATTAAAATGCTATCTACCACCAGATATATTGCTCCTGGCTTATGAGGGCAAGGGTGCTTGTGCAGATTGCTTCCCATGTACAGTTTTTTTTTTTCTTATTTTTTTTATTACCATTTTTTTCAGTAAGTAAATTAGTTTTAATAACCATATTTATCTTTAAATATTTCATTTGATGCAGATTCATCCAATGATATGATATATTGCTTTGTATAAATGAAATGAATGACGTCAAGTCAAGAAATACGTTAATCAGTAAAACAATTATGTAACAAAAACTTCACAAATAAGTTTGCCATTGCGAGCAGCATTTTGCACTTAAATAATATATGAAAAATAATATATGAAAAACGAAAATAAACAAAATCAAAACATGACATATGGCCGAAGAGTAAAAGGGAAAAAAATGGGTTATTAATAAAAGGGGAAATGCACATGGAATTCGAATCTGTGCCTCATGTGCTGACAGTTATCACTAAGAATAAATACGTAAGAATAACTAAAAAGAAGCCCATGCCTGCCTTCGTGTATATAGTAATGTAATTAGATTTTCCAATCAGCTGCCACATTGGCCAGTAGCTAAGTAGCTACCAACTGTTTGAACGTTGTAGCCAAAATGGAATTTCTGGTAGCAAATTGGCTACTAAAATATAGGATTTGTCGAGGTCTGTGATTAAGAAAAGTTGTTAAAGAAAAGCATTACGATTACATATGGATCAAGCAGCTAAGAAAATCAGAGAGGAATTAAGCATCAATAAAAATTTTAGGTTGTGATGTGAACTATATTTGATAGCTTTCATTAGGGACTAGCAGAGGTACCTGGCGTTAATTACACTTGTAGGTAAAGAGAACAATCTCAAAAAATTAAATTATAACTCCCAATTGGTTAAATAATATTTCAACCAATACAACACAGAGCAAAGGGACTATCCATTCTAGGGAGACACACCTAATCAATATACGTTGCCTTATTAATGTTCTGTCACTGCATCTTCACTTTATGCTAATTATCAATAATTCTTGGAAACGAACGTTCAGTCATCGCATTATCAGCATTTCAGTTTCCAAAATATACACTTTCCCACAGAATATAGACAAAATGTATTTTTATGAAATGTTTGGATCTGCTGTGCTACCAAATAAGCTAGGTGATAACCCCAGCGTGGCTCAGACTTTTTTTTTGGAATAAATTTTGAAATATTTTAAAAATAAACACCTGAAAATGCTTAGAATTAATACAGTAAAAATTCTTAATGAAAATTTGAAAAAAAAATTTTTAAAGGCTCACAATGGATGGACCTTTCCAAGGATGCCACTGCTAGTCTAAATAATCTCTTACTCGCGTAATCTTACTTCAGATGTACACTTGATGTTACAATTCCTTTTCTTCTCTCGATGTCTTGTAGCAAAACTTGGCCATTCAACTATTTGTGTAGTCTAGCAATCTCCGATTCTTCTATTGACATGCTTACCATTTGCTCAATACAGCACTGTGTTAAAGGAGTGCTTCCTCTGTCGTCTTTTTACTGTTTCTCAATACTCTGCTAACTCTCCATTATCTCCAGTTACTGATCATTTTCAAAGTTTTTAAAGAAATTGATAAATACTAAGAATTCTCTTTTCTAAGAAAAGCCTGAATAACAGGAATTCTATGCATTATTACAAATTGAAATTTATCTATATTGCACATACTTCGCATTTCATTGTTGGTTATGAGATGTATATTGTTGATCCCTGCCTTGTGTTGGTGCATTTCGTGTTGACACCATTGTTGATAACTGTTGTTGCACAAAATTTTCCTTGCATTGTTGGTCATGAGATATATATTTTTGGTCCGTGCAGAGTGTTTGTGAATTGCGTGTTGATACCTATTGTTGCACAAACTTTTCCTTGCATTGTTGGTCATGAAATATCTCAGTAATATGTCCTGTCATAACCATGGATATCGTTTTTTTGTCGATAATTATTTTTCCGAAATCTGAGGTAGACAATGCCTTTCCTCCTGCTTTGAAGGTCAATTATGCAAAATTTCATCAAGATCTGAATAAAACTGTAGATTTGTATAAAAAACAAACGGACATCTTTCTTTATATACAGGGTGTCCCAAAAATGACTGATGGATTTTGAAAATCAATAAAAAAAAAACAAACTGGTTGCGATAGATATGTATCGTTTGGAGCCTTATGCTTAGGAAATCAGGGAATTATATCCCACCAAATTTCAAATTTAGTTAACATTTTCACCCACAGGTGGCGCTGAAAACTATGAAAAAATAAAAACCGGTATGAAAATGTTGCAAGGGTTGTTGCAAAAAACTAAACAATGACATTTTCAGCACACACCACATGCTATCAGCTTGAAGACGAGCTGAAATACTTAGTTTTAACTATACCTGTTACAGATCGCCTGCAGCGCCATCTCTTGGTAGAAATGTTAACTAAATTTGAAATTAGGTGGGATAAAATTCCCCGATTTCGTAAGCTTAAGGCTGCAAACGATACATATCGCATTCCGTTTTTGTTTTTTTTATTGAGTTTCAAAATCCATCAGTCATTTTTGGGACACCCTGTATATAGAAGATAATTCCTCTGTTGGCGATGCTATAATTTCACTTTAACCACTTTGCTTCATGGATGTTGTGCTAAACTTTAGGAGCTAAAGTAAACACCTTCACGGGAATGCATGAACTGTGACAACTACGGGCTTCTGGATGAAAGCGCTCAGTTTTTCTTCTAACGTTCTAACAATAATCATTGTGAAATTAATATTGTATCTGGCATAACAGTAACTGACAATCACTTTAGTTTTTGATCATAATTATTAGTTGCATTCAATACCTTTTACTTAAGGTAAAGTGACTTTGTGTTTGCTTTTGAAAAGCAAAGAAAATAGGTTTTCATTGTGAATGAATCCGGAAGTAAAAAATCCACTTCATTACTTTTGTATCTAAAACCGTGTCAGCCATAAATAGACATGATGTACATATTGAAATTGTTTGAAAAATAGTGATTTATTGATTGTGAAAAATGATTTTTATTGTTCTCCATGGTTTTATTATTCCTTAATTTAAAACCAACAAAATTTATAATGTTAAATACTGTTACTTACGCCTTCAAATTATAAGTTTTATCGGTGGGCAAATATCGAAACGATCAAAGCGGCGATTCAATAAGGCTAACCCTAAACCGGAAGTTAGCAGCTGTAAAGACAGAAAAGTAACAAAAGCAGGGGGGGGGGGGGAAGTGGGTACGGACTGTTTCAGAAAAGTCACTTTTGAGACTTTACTTTCCTCAAAATGATATCACTGAAAGTGACTTAACCCTAGAATGCTAACCATACATCTTGGAGACGTAGTTAAAATTTTAAACAGCTGCTGCGCTTGACCTTGAAAGAGCGCCCTGTAACTCCAGGTATGCTTCATCAAACATGTATTCTTTCGAATAGTGGTGTTTCAGTTGTCCAGCTTGCATATCAACAGCGTGTATTGCGTATTTTCGTAAACATAGTGCGTCTGTTAGACGTTGAGTTAGTATTCAACGTAAATTTTTATACGTCTCTTGGACGTAGAGTTAGTATTCACTGCATATTTTTGTACGTCTAATGGACGTAGAGTTAGTATTCAACACATATTTTTGTACATCTCTTGGACGTGTTATGAATGATGGTGCTTATTTATATCCTGTGAGGCGTATTAGTTATTATTAATTACAAGTGCTTATATTAATACAAAATTCTATTGTTATGGATTCAGTAGAAGAAAAAGAAATTGAAAAAATTATTGGAAGTCTAAATATATAAGTTAGTCTTCAGGAATTGATGGAATTTAGGCAAACAACATTAGAAATAATGGTAAAGGTTTTGTTAACTCATTTATATAATGTAATATTGAAGACAAATGAATGGCCAAAAGAGATAAAAATGTCAAAGATTAGGCCAATCTATAAGAAAGGTAAAAAAACAGATTTAAATAATAATCGACCAATATCATACTTTCTATTATTACAAAATATTTTTAAACATTGGATTAAAAAAAAAACTTGAGGAATTTTGAGAAAAGAACAATACTGTTGGTAAAGAAATATATGATTATAGAAAAAAGAAGTCAACCTGAAATTTGAAATGACACAAAAATTAAATAAAAGCTTTCATCATGGTCTTAATTCAGCAGTTATTTTTTGGATTTAAATAAAGCTTGGGATTTGGTTAATCGTGATATTTTGTTTTTAAAATTAAAACCATATGGTATAAGAGGACAATGTTTAAATTTGTTGAAAGGAATGCATACGAATAGAATGTAAAAACTAAAGATAAATAATCCTGAAAGTTCAGTTTCTGAGATCACAAATGGTATTCCTCAAAGGTCAATATTAAGTTCAATTTTTTTCCAAATTCTAGAAATATCTCTTTTCGTTTGTCTTTTAAAACATTTTAGACTATAAAATTCATTTTAATACATATATTTTTTTCGAATATTCTTATATCGATTGTTTTTTTAATATTGCTGTTTTAGAGTTGTTAAATAGTTAATGAACAATTTTTATAATAAATGTATTGTTCTAAAGTACTTTTTATATAATAAATAAATACACAAAACTCCTTATTTCAATCAATACAACTGTACAACTAATCATAACTGCATTTCAATGTGATGTACGTCTGGGAGATGTATAGTTAGTAACAAGGTTATGCTGCTCATGGTTAGTATTCTAGGGTTAAACAAGATAAGTGAGAAAAATTAGGTTGTGAACGTGACTATTACGAAGTTGAAAAGGGAAAAAAAAAAAAGGGGGGGGGGGGGAATGACAGGCCAACTTGTTCAGGGACTGAGAATGTCTGCCTGCAACTGATGCACTTCACTCCACCGGCCTAACGTTTACCCTAATTTCTTCACAATTTTGCTCTATGTCACGATGAATTCGTGCTGTTATAGCTGCTAGTGGTAGTGCAACACTAAGGGGGTTTTCCTAATAAAGTGGCCACTCAGTGTAGGTTTTTTTAGGGCCCCTGGATAAGTGCGGAGAAGGGTGGTGACAACTTATACCTTAAGCTTAAAGTTTGAGCCGCCATTTTCAATCCATGGACGGAAGTGACAATTGAGTTACTATGTTAAATTTTGTTGTTATTTTAAAGAAGTTTACCGGTGTTTGAAGGTATGCAGTTTTAAATTAGGCCTTTAGTTGTATGTAAAACCACTTGTTCATTTTTATTATAGAATAATACTAAGCTAAATTTACCAAAAAAAAAAACGTGTAAATCCAAGAATAAAACTTATAAAATAAAAATATTAAAAGAAAAAAAAAAACTTTTTCAGCACACATTTTTACTTCATAAAGTGCACTAAAAGTAAAATTAATTTTTATGACCTTTTATTTAGGAATCCATAAATTAAAAAAAAATGTAAGTGTGGCAGCGCATTTATGTTGTGACGATATTAAATGTATGTCACCACAGATTCAGACGAAGTAGTGTATTTAAATTCCATTCCCATTGATCGAATAATTAATGGAGAAGCACTATATAATCCTAATAAGAACAAATATTTTTTGTCCCCTTTTTTTTTCGCCCTCTTGCCGTTCCGTTCTTGTGTTGCCATTAGAAACATCGGGAGGGGACACTGCGATGAGGAGAGAAATCTAACTTTGGAATGGGGGGGGGGGGGGAAGGTTGTAACTGCCCAAATTTGGAAATACTTAAATTTGATTGGTCAGAGATTCTTTCCTTGGAAAAGAGAGGGAAAGTACGGAAGATGAGAAATGGCAGTGGGAATGAACTAATGGAACTAATCACTAGTGCTGATGCATCGAACTCTGCAATAGAACGGTGCAGTTTTATTAAAGGACAACTCTACGCAAAAATTAGATTATAATTTTTTTACAGAATATCAATTTTTGATATAAATATAACATGATTCCGTTGAAATTTTTAATTTTGGTCCATAATTTCTATATTAAAAATGCTTTGAAAAGCGAAAAATAGCACGTTTGCATTCCCCTCGCGCCGGCCATTATTTTTCCGGAAGTGACATATAGGTTAGCTGCTGGGGTCGATTTAATGTTTTAATGCTAATCCTAGTTGTTTGTAAGCTTCCACAGCATGATTTTTTTAAGTAAAAAAAACTAGAAAGAGTTTCCAAATATTACTTTGGTTATAATAACATAAATGTGAATCTCTTTTTGAATGAAAATAAAATAAAATTAAAATAAAATAAATAAATGAAAGGCACCAATGTAAGTTCTAATGAAGGAAAGGGGTGAAAAAGGTGATTCACATGTTATTGAAATATTATCAAACCACTCCTTTTATTATATAATAATTATTTTGGTAATTTTAATTCATTTAATGTACTCTATGTAAATGAATATTTATTGAAATGTGTGTAGCTTTTAAAGCAAAGTCACGAACGGATGATTTTCAAAAATGAGATGTTACATGAATGACACTGAATGAATTTTGAAACTTTTTTTTAGTTTGTTTATTAAAAAATCACATTTTGGAAGCTTTCAAACAATTAATGCTAATTATTTCTCTAATTCACTGTGTTACATGGATTTTACTGCCATGCCCTAGCATTAAAAATTAGCTCTCTAACGTCTCCTGGTATTTTCTCACTGAGTAGATATTTACGACCAATCGTCCTAAATTTGTAAATCGCATATTCGTCATGCCTCATTCTTATTTAGTATTTGGCTATAAGAATAGAGGTAGTGATAATAATTTATCATTTTTTTTCAATTTCCTAAGTAAGAATTAGGAAGAAATTAGGATAATTTTTGATAGAAGAGATAACTGGCTTCCGACCGCAAACTAGTCAACTCTGCTCCGCTCACTTTGAAGTTTTGTTTTGTTATTGATCCTGTCATATTAATGAACGTAGGTATTAATTAAGCACACTATCTATTTGCACAAAACTATGTAACTAAAGAGGTATCCGGATAAAACGCAACCGGACAAAATGCAACTACACGTTTTGAAGTGTTCAGATGGCCACATTCGATTGAAAATGATGAGAAATGTAAGAACATAGAGCTCGTTTTCATTTCTAAATACTACATCCGAGAAATTCAAGTTTTCAAACAATAGACGAACTCGGAGCTCCTGCTACTTCATCGAGGGGAATTATTTTGTTCATTGAAGCATTTAATAGAAGCCAACCAGAAATAGAGAGGGGAGGGGGGGACTGCCAATTGATTATGATTTGAAGCCACTTTTTTGGTTAAAATTCACAAATAGAGAAGGGGAGGGGGACTAGTTATTGGCTATTGCTTTTAATGTTTGACTAAAACCCCATTAAAATTATATTAGGTAATCTAGTTAAATAAGTAAATGGTGCTAACAGTAGCAAATTTTTGTTTAATGTTTGAAGCTAATACATTTGTCATTTAAACTGGCTGAAATAGTTTTAGTGATGATCGTAAATTAAAATATATCAGTGTAACAAAATACATTTGATAACCTGAAATTTAGTTCGATTTTCCATAAATTTTAGTTATGAATCAAATAAACAAAGAAAATTGCTTGGGAGAATTTTAATTCGTTTTAATAAAATTTTACAGTATTTGAAACCACAATGTTCTTGTGAAGGAAAGATTTTTCGAATGGTTGTCACAACGCAACGGGGAAGAACTTTTCTTTTATTTCTTCCCAGGTGCACCCAAATCTAATGAACAAATTAGATTGTTGGTATATTGTAATCCATGCAGATTTTTGAAAAGACGGAATTTTCGGTGATGCACTCCGAACCACTGGGCATATGCTGATCGATCTCGGCTTAATCACGACAGCATACGTTCGCACTTGTGATGTCGGCTTATCTTCACATACTGTGCACTGATACCTAATTTAAAAATTAACATCATGAAATTGTTCACATTTAAATAACATGCGTATTAATTATACTTGACAATTTGTTGCGGGTGATACATTTTCCGTCGATTCGGCGACACTGTATTCCTCGTCTAATGACGGGTGATCGCGCAGGAGAGGTTCTAAACTATATGGTTTCATGCCTAAACCATCCAAATCACCCACAAGGTTCTCCAAATCGTTGTCCAATTCATTATATAGATAGTTGTTAAAATAAGCCTCCATATCTTCGTAAGTCTTAAAACTAATATCTGAATCGCTGCTTTCATGTCCAAACATTGTGAAAATTGTAGTGAACGCAGTACTGAGTGAATGTAGATCTATAGTGAATGTTACAGCTTCACTGCAAAGCTTGCTGAGAGCAATCCTCGCACTACGTCACGCCTCCACCCAAGATGGATGCCCCCGATTTCAAATCGCGCTCGGAATTTTCGTTTTTCACACATTTAGGATTCGAATTTAAAAAAATTAAATATGCTATGATGTTATTAAGAGGTTAATCTTTCGATTTAAGTAAAGTTGTATGTCCTTTAAGAAAAGTTGTATGTCCGTAGAGTTGTCCTTTAAGTAGAATGTTGCCTACGAGTGGCGATGACTGAAATTTGCATTGTGAACGATATTACACATTCACATCATTCACAATTAGATTCATGAGTGAATCCACACATGAGACAGAGCTCACATTTATGCGTAATCGGAACTAATGTTCCCTAACATATCGCAGGCAGGCAGGGTTCGCGCTTACTCGCAATTTACGCGTCAAATGGGCATTTTTGCTAAAAATTGACTCGTGATTTTTTGACCAGCGAGTCAAAGTTGACTTATTAAATTTTTGAATAGCATCGGCCCATATTCTCACCACGTGTTAACCTCACTTCATTTTGTCACATGTGGTCTTGTTTAAATATCTAATTAACTATAACACTAAATATAGAGATTGTGGATGCATGTAAAAATATGGAAGTTAAAGATTCTAAATTTTGACTCGCATCTTCTGAAATTTGACTCTCAGTTTTCAGACTTGGGAGTCAAATTGACTCGTATATACTTTGTCTCAGCGCGAACCCTGGGCAGGTGATAGTCAACTGGACAAGTTGCGGAAAGCTTAACAGACTGGGTGCAACCTCTGTGACCAGGTATTGGTGGGAGTGACTTTGTTGGACTTCAGCAGGAATGCTGTGACAATGAAGGGGCATCGATAAGGTATAACGATACGGTACACACCTGAGCATCATCAGCAGAACCACTTAGGGCTGGCACCAGCTAGTAAGGAGCATCGATACAGCATCGACTTTAAGTGCGTCGTTGATAAACAGTGATCCAAAAGTGTGAGTGAATGACTCATTGAATGTGCAAATAAAGATAACTACTTGTGGGTTTGCGTTAAATTAATAAATGCATCAGAAAAAACTGAGATCTCATTGATGAAGTGTGTTGCGCAGAACATATTTATTTTTTAAGTAATGCCGTACAGTGCAAGGGAAAGAATCTCATAGAAAATTGTTAAATGTTAAGTAATACCAAGTGCTCGTTCATAAACTATTTTATATATGAATGCTGATATTCCCTATTACTAACCAATTAGTCCCTACCTCATATTTTGTACCTACATCCATTATTTAAATTGAATAAAGAATTCATTTGTTTATTAAAAGCGGTCTCTCTTCTGGGTTTTATCTGATTAACTGCAGGTTAGTTTTAAGAGGAATTGGTGGGCACTCTAGGAACAAGTCATTTTTCAAAATAGAGATTGGTGTTTAATTAAAGAATTTGATACAGTAAAACCCCGTTACAACGTACTTCAAGAGACCTGGAAATTTGTACGTTATTCTGAGGTGTACGTTATACGGAAACTGGGGGGGGGGGGGCGGTCTTTGTCCACCTCTTTTAAAATATCCAGCTTATCTTTTAATGAAAACTTTCTTTTTCCTTTTTTCTGCCATTACGATTTATAATCTTTCTGTGAAATGTTGAAATGATGCTCAGACTAACACATTTACATAAAATTCTCTGACTTTTCCTGGTTACATTCCCGTACCTATCCCGATCGCTAGTCACCCTGTTACATGCACATAAATTAAATAAACACATAATCCTACCGTATTGAAGATGAGCAATCATCCGTCAAGTGAAGGTCTCTAATTGCAGCACAAATTGGATCCCGACTGAGTAGCATGCGACAATCGAACGTGCTAGACTGAGTAGCATGCAATCGACAATCGAACAGTGTAGTGAAAAAGAAAGACGCGAGTGGTCCAGGAGCCAAGCTCACTTTGCACGCTCGCCCAAAGAGTAAACCAGAGGAAGTACACTGAGCTGGGAGAGAAGCCTGATGAATCTCTTTAGTCCTCCAGAGAATAAGTCCCAAGAAGGGACGAGAGTCAGATTGTAGATTGACGAATAGAGTCCCCAAAAATCAGCAGGATCTAAAAGATCCAATAGTTGGGGAAGACTGCCTTGTTAACGTCATCAAAGCAGACATCCAGGATATGGCGGGGTCTTCGAAACCTGAGGGGACCCTTAACGAGTGGATGGTCCAGAATACCAGAAACCAGAGTTTTTTCATGATTTTCCATCATGGGTAGCATGCTCTTCATAAGTGTCTGGACAAAGTTGCCTATGTGGGTCATCCCCAAATCGTCATAGTGATTGTTGGCAACTCTTCTGTCAAGTTGGGCAATGGATCGGAGAGCAACATTTTGGAAGGTCTGGAGATCCTTCCAGCTAGTTTTGCAAATAGAAACCCAAGCAGGCATTCCATGAAGTAAAATAGTACAAATCACTACCTTGTATATTGAGTTTTTTATCCACTCCAAGAGCGCTGTTTCGCCCCAGAAGTGCAATCAAGCTGAACCTCACTTTCTTTGCTTTGTTGAGCGCGTATTGGACTTGGTCGTTCCAATTTAGTTTGGATTCGATCATGACACCAAGATATTTATAACTTTTTACCCACTCAAGTTTCTTGCCAAATAAGAAGAGGGGCTTTGAGGGTTTTTGCATGTGCGAACTGAGTAGCATGCAGAGATTTCCGGGTTTATATACAGGGTGAATACAAGTCTGAACCCCCCTTTTATTTTTTGAACCGAAGCAGATATGCCAATTTTGATGAATCCAATGAATAGGAAGTTGTGGGTGGCCTATCCCATGGTGCACTTTTCATCATCCCAAATATGCAAATTAGGACACATTCAAAATTTATCTCTAAAACCATCAGGGATAGAGAAAAAAACCCAATTGCAAACTTGATCAGCATAAAAAAACAAACAAAACCAAAAAAAATTCATCCAAATCGGACCAACCAATCACCCACAAGCAGAAGATCATGTTGACCATTTCCGGAACAGTGTAGCTTGCCATCCTGGAATTGTTCTGTCTTCTGTGTGCTGAAACATGCCTTTTATTTGCTTTTCCGCATGAAAGTGAATATGGTAATTTGTTAATTTTTTGATTTGCATGCTTTACATGGTGGAAATATCAACATTCAGTTTTCCTTGTGCAGTGTGACTGTTTGTAAGCTACAAATAGTTCACCACGTGATTGTGGGTGATTGGTTCGTCCGATTTGGATGATTTTTTTTTTGTTTTGTTTGTTTTTTTTATGCTGAAAAAGTTTGCAATTGGGTTTTTTTCTCTATCCCTTACGGTTTTTGAGATAAATTTTGAATGTGTCCTAATTTGCATATTTGGGATGATAAAAACTGCACCATGGGATAGGCCACCCACAACTTCCTATTCATTGGATTCATCAAAATTGACATATCTGCTTCGGTTCAAAAAATAAAAGGGGGGTTCAAGACTTTTGTATTCACCCTGTATATTATACTGACCAACCAATGAAATGTGAATTAGCCCATTGACCCATTTGCAACTTTCGCATGGGCTGCATTGACCAATCAGAGCAAGACATGAACGATGTACGTTGTACTGAAGGATAATTTAACCAAGGGGATGTAAAATAGTACGTTATTCTGAAATGTTCGTTAAAGTGAGGTACGTTATTCTGAAACTTTTTAGCATTAAAATACCTACATTTGGGACGAGGGTTTAAAATTTGTACGTTATTCTGAAAAATACGTTAAAGTGAGGTACGTTGTCACGGGGTTTTACTGTATAGGCTTATTTCGGGACACAACACATTTTAACTAGCCATAATTTTCTCCTTGCAACACTTGCAGTAAAATGAAAAGGCCTTCCACCTTTGTTGGAGCGATATTGCAGTTAAGAATGCAACAAACAGGCATCACCTGTTCGTTAAAATTCGATGTTAATAATCTATTTTAAAAGGTCAAGTGATTAAATTTTCAATTACATACAACAAAAAGATCAGCAAACTACACAAATAAAGAAAATTCTATCATTACCAAGCGAGATTATAAATATCTTACAAGTATTTGTGCAAGAAGCATGTGTTCTCCTATGCATGGCTGAGTACTTCGGATTCAAAATGGCGGCCGGAACCCACAAAATGGCGAGTTATCACCCTTCTCCGCACCCTAGGTTTTTTCCTATCCCAGTGACATCTGATGACAAACAGCTATGTTTTTCTTTAACATTCTTGAACCGGGACAAGCAATTATTGGCTTCTGTATGAGAATTAGCATGGGCTGCACACAGCTCGAAATTTAAAACTCTGTAATGTTAAAACTTTTGACACTACATCACCAATTTTTTTATATAATATAGAAACCTTCCATTAAATTATGTTTAATATTAGCCACATGCAAACAGAAGTTTAATAAAATAATGAAGAGCATTGCAACTTGACAAAATAGCGACGTATATCTTATAAATAATTATATTATGCAGCTACATATCTCAAACTGCTTGTATATTTCAACCCCGACATTTATTTTCTAGCAATAGACAAATATTTATCAGTGTAATAAAAAAAATGACAGACTTAACTCGGAGCACTGGAGCATAAAAGGAGAAAATTTTCATATTCCGTGCGCACTGACACCTCCATTACACAATACTGCAGTCCAGAACTGGAAAAACCAATTCGAACCACGGCAGTAGATACTCTTGCTTTCGATGTCTTAATTATTAAATGGAATTAGAAAATATTATAGTATTTCATTAAAAACCTGAGCCCTTGCAATCGCACGTGGATAACACACGCGATAGCTGTTAGATGCTATCAAATGACATGTTTACGTTGGCGAGCTCAAATTGCAATTTGACATAAATTCAAATGAAATTTCATAGAATAATAACTTACAAACGTATTTTAAAATTTTCTGTCATGAATAAAACCTCCTAAAATACAACTATTTTCATTTGTGGTATTATTTAATGATTTCTATTAATTTTTCAAAAAAATTGAAATACACTCTAACCTGCTTATTACGAACTCTCTTAATACAAAATCCCATTTAATATGAAATTATTCTCTGGTCCGACCCCATTGACGTAATTTACATGTAAAATTGCCCCAACAATACGAACATTTTTTTTTATACGGTTGCTATGAAAAATTTTTGGTAATTTTTTTGTTTTTTAAATAAGAGTGTTTTTCGCGAAAATAAGGTGTCAAAATTGTAATCTCAGATTTGGAAAAAAATAAAATTTGGTCTCCCCCCTCCCGATAGAAGAGCGGCCGTTAAAAACCTCTCCATTTTAACTTTTTCCCAGCCAGCTATTTTCTTGAGAAAATGATTCTTTTTACACAGGGATAGAAGATATTTTTTAAAAAATTCAATAACTGATAATTTTGTTTAAAATTTTATATTTGTGATCTTGAATATAATTGCTTTTGATTAGTAATTTTTTTGATCGATTAAAAGTAATGGTTTTTTTATAAACTATACATTAAAATGTATAATATTTATTTGAAATACTTGGTTTTAATCCTTTTTTAAAAAATTACAAACATACTAATTTCGAATTTGAAAATAACCAAAATTAGGGAGAAATCTTTTCTAAATAATGCAAAAAAAAAATTTTTTTAATATCTCGATTTATTTATTTATTTTTTTTTTTTTAACGATTTTTTATATAACTGAATATGCAATATTTTTACTTTTGTTTTTTTTTTTAATTACAAGATCAGCAATTTTCCATAATAAAAATGTAAAAACAATCACATCCTTTATTTTTAAATGAATGTTTTTAATATTACTGTTCAGAATTCTTTATTAACATAAGAAATTACGCAGAAATTAACTTTTTAAGAACTTCCACTGCCATTGCTATACCAGAAGCCATTGCCAACTATGGCGTCGGGCTCTTCATCTAATAACTATGCCCTGAATAACAATGTGATCGGATGAAAACTTGAAGAGATCGTACGAATTTCGTACTGTGAAACTCTTTACAAAAGCGACAAATACGGATAAGTTGCTTTTATAAGTTAAACAATATCCGGTGATAAATTTTTGACTTAATAAAGGTTAGAAATTTTGATAGGCGACGGTAGAAAAACTAACCGATGTTTAATCAGCAACCAAACGTCGTAATTGTTAAACTGCAAAACATCAACTTTTTGTAGTTTCCAAGTCTATACTATTTGGAAATAATAAATGTCCTAGTATATGTGTTCCTTCATTACAATACTTTAACATAAACACTTATTCAATGTCAATAGATAACTATTTCCAAAGGGTTTAAGAAAATCGAAATGAAACATCGATGGTGCAAAAGCATTGAAAATTCGATGGCCGAAACTTTTTGAACATCGATAATTTTGGCTACTCCATTTCAGCCATGCATTAATACATGTAAATCTAATCGGGCACGCAAATAAAATATTTTCCTAAGAAATTGAGCATGCAAACGTGCAACTTTATCTTTTAGTGTATTTTCTTAAAGGATGCGTGCACATACAGCATTGAATGAATTTAGAAGTCCCCTCCTTGAAGGAGCTCTAACTTGAACAAGCATTAAACCTAAGATGGCCACATAGTCAGTTTTTCTCTACTTAAAAAAAAAAAAAGGGAACCTCTCTCTTCTCTCACAAGACTAAGAAAAATATCAAGATAATTCTCCACAATTAACGATTGGGAGGCTAACACCATTTTCTTGGAAATCTCATCCGAGAAAACAATGCGCCCCCCCCCCCCCCCTCCCGCATTTCCTGTTGCTTTAAACTCGATTGCGCTGTCCAAAGTAAGACTCGATAAAACAAACAATTAGTAAATAAAATAACCAACATTTTTTTTTAATATTAAGGTTCAAAAATAAAAAGAAAAACACACAATGGCATAAAACAACACGAAAAAGTACACTATTTACCGACCGAAATAACAAAACACAAGGGAAAACAATTCCCATCAGGACAATACAACACTCCACATTGACTTGGAATGTCACACCTTAAATGTTTAGCATTATTTTTGTACACATACATGGGTGAGGTCAAAATTTAATTATAATAACGAATGTTATTTTTTTTCTCATTATAATTTTTTTGGTTAATCTTCACTATCAGCAATTCTACTGTCGATTGCGGGCCATATTGCTTCTTGTTTCACAACTTCACAACATTGTGACGGATTTTATAGATAGACGTTAAAAAGATAGGAGATTCAATTTATGGTTAGCATGAAACTTTTAATATGTATATAAAAAAAAAAGTTCACGCTTTAAAAGTAAAGTGCAAAAAGTTGAGATAATCCATGTTTGAGATCGAAATGCTTTTAGGGGGGGCGCCGCCCCCCTTCAAGGAATCGAACCTAATTGCGGATTCGTAGTCCTCAACTGTAATTTATTGCAATTTGGAAAGATTTGTACCCATTTTTCCCGATAATCTGATGAGCCATTTTTCAGATGAAAAAATACAGATAATTCGTGGAACATCTGTGTGAAGTTATGGTATATTCTATTGTTGATCAATGATGGCTTGATGGTAAAGTTTGATATATTTTGAAGAACCTTGATGCATTTCTAGACTGTGGATCCTCTATCGCTTTAAATTTTTCAACTTCCTTGTTAGAAATTGCCACGTTTTTTTAATAAGTGCATCGGTAAAGATTTGCATATAGAAGTCCTGAAAAATAAGTTAATGATGTTAGTTCAAACGGACTCTGGTCCTAAATAAATCCTTTTCATTACATTAAGTAATAACTCCATAGATTCTGAAATCAAAGTTACAATAACTGCATTGTTTTTCAATGGGCTTTTATCTGGACCAATCTTAACCTAAAATAGAAGTTTTTGGATATTACACAAATTTTGTAAATAAGTGGTTTTATGTTCAAAAATATCAAAAATGGTTTTTATTAAATTTTTAGTAAATGTGCATTACTTGATGGAAAGTTGTAAAAGTGTTTTGTTTTTCTTTTTTTTTTTTTTTAATTTCAAATTTTATTATTATAGCTCACCAACGTGAGCATCAATGCAGCCAACATTGGATTCAGCAGTTTGACAATGGAATCTGATAAATTCATATGTGTGCGAGAAAAAATTGGAGATACATCGCATGTAGTAATCATTGATATGAATGATCCAACCAATCCAATCCGAAGACCTATTTCAGCAGACTCTGCCATCATGAATCCTGCTAGTAAAGTTATTGCTCTTAAAGGTAGTAAAATTTTTAATATTTTTACAGATATAAATTAATTTTTTTTTTAAATATCTTGACCTAAAAAAGTGATGCGTTTAGAAAATGTTTTTAGAACAAAATTGTGAAAGTGCATGTGTTGCTTTATCTGACTTTGGGCAACCTTAACCTAGTTTCTGTTTTTGAATAAATGTTTCAACTTTAGTGTGGTTCTTGCAAGCAGAAAACAAGAGAGCAGAAACTAGGGCATATTTTTTTCTGCTTTTTACTTTTGGCAAAAAGATTAAATCCCTTTCTTAAAACAAGTGTTATTTTTGAGTTATAAGATTAAAAGAAATTGCCAAGTTAGAAATTATCTGCTAATACACTATAAAACTTATCATTTTTAACATTTTTTTTTTGGCTGGTAAGGAGCTAATTTAATTACCGTAATTTTCGGGAGTAACGCCGCGGCGTTTCTGTTATTAAAAGTTAAAAATTCGGCATGTGCGGCGTATCAGCCAACGCGGCGCTACTACCGGAGATTTTACAAAAAAAAAAAAAAAAAAAGAAAAGAAGATAGATTCTACACATGATTAAAAATTCACTCCGATAACGATCGAGCGTGATCGTCCATCGACAGCGGGTGATTCACTCGATAATAAAGCACTCTTTATCATCGACGAATTTATACTATCGGACGTTTTCATCGAATACCAGCGGAAATATCGATGTATTTGAACATCGATGATATCCAACATCGATGTTTACCGCAAATCGCGCAGTGTAATCAGTCATCAACAGGAAATAATTATTTCAAATAATCCACGCTTTTAGTGTGGCTTTTTGCCCAGAGAGGCCATTTGGCTAATGATCAACTGGTCTAATTTTCGCGTTCGTCAATAGAGGGCAACCAATTAGAATAATCGACGCCCGCTAGAGGTCAACCAATCAGAATAATCGACGCCCGCTAGAGGTCAGCCAATCAGAATAATCGACGCCCGCTTGCATGACACCTGTTGCGATATATAAGGGGTCGCGTTTGGTTTCATGGCAATCAGTATTTGGTTTCAATCTCGACGAGCAGAATCTCCCAGTATTTCTCTCTCCAACGACTTTTGACTTTCGACCGTTTATCTTTATTTCATTCCGATTCGGAAACATCGGATTTTGAAGGATTCGACTAATAAAATATATCTTATAGATATTGAATTTTGGTTTGTTTATTGAATTTCTTATAAAACGCGATTATACAAAACGGACTGAGTGTGATGGGAGGGGGGGGGGTGCGGCGTATTGGCCGCCGCGGCGCTACTCCCGGAGATTTAACATTTTTGTTAAATTTTGGCGTGTGCGGCGTATCAGCCGCCGCGGCGTTACTCCCGAAAATTACGGTAAATAAATAAAATAGACAATGAAGATCAGCAGAGATGAAAGAAAGGAAATTTGATTACAACTTCTCCCCAACTTATGATCGGGTTAGGTGCCGATTAAACCCATCAGAGCTCGAAAATATCGTAAGTCAAAAATAAGTAATAACATAACATGCTACAGGTGTGTATATATATATATTGTAACGTGCTAGTAAACAGAAGTCGTGTTTACCGTCACGTTGAGCTCCAGAGGGAATAAAACAAAAACCCGACTTTCCCTTAAGAAAACACAAAAGGCGTTATAGTCAGCAAAACCCAAAAAGATAGTAATATTAACTAGGACTAACCCGTCAGGTAAATAAAGATTAAAAGGAAAGTTAATAATGTAGAAATAGCGTTAACTCCCCAGTTAACTTAAATGAATAAAATGTCAAAGAAAAACGCGAACTATAAGTTACGTTAACCCCAGATCACAAGTGCTAATAATTCAATACCCCAAGACAACCTTTCAGTAAAGAAAAACTAGAGAAGTCCAAATAAATATTTTCTTTATTGCTGACAGAATATGGGTAGATGATGCAGACAGCAGATAACAAGCAAAGGTCGGAAACCGTCTAACGGTAAGACTGGAATGGTAACAAAGGTTGAAAGTACATCGAATCCACTTCAGGTTCAGTCAAAAATCAGAAATCTGCAGATGAAGCAACTTATTGGTACCATGGAAAGCGAAAAGGAAAACTCGGGGAAGGATCGAGGATCGAACAATTAGAAAGATGTGGTGCGGTGCTTGTACTGCAAAAAATAAAGAGAAACTGACAGCAAAAAAAGAAAGCAAAAATTGGAAATAAAAAAAAATAGGTTTTCATAAATTCTTAAGTGATACTAGAAAACAAACAAACGTTATGTGATATTCAAATAAGCAACTCCACAAAAAAAGTAGAGATAAAAATTATAATCATCACACCATTAAACCTCTTCCACAAGGAATCCGAAGGACGGGCAACAAAATAACGCTAGATTAAATACGACGGGATAACACTAAGAGGAATAATACGGGAAAGGCAAGACAGACCAAAGGGTAGACACACGACATAAGAGGTGACGACCGGGTAAAACGGGAACAACATGGTCGAGGTCCTGAAAAACAAAACAATATTAACAAAGTATCATTAAGAAATAAAAGAAAAAAAAAGATTAGATACTCTCAATTAAAAGGATTTAAAAATCATGAAGAAAGTAAATTATTAAAAGTTATTAATCAAACAAAGTCCAAAAAAAAAGTCTGTTTTCTAAAAACATCTCGGAAATCGGAACATAGATGACAAAAAATCATCTGAATGGGTTAGTTTCCTGTTGAACACCAGCACGTTGCATTATGAAGGTTCCAGTACAACTCTTAAGTCGAACGACGAACTAAAGCATCACTCCGGAATCAGCCGTAAGACGGAAGCAGCCAAAGGACAATGGGATCCACATCATATCTTGGACGGGACGAAACATTCCTATGTCCAACAAACTAAAGTCGTTAGGCGACTTGAAGCATAATCGACGATCAGCCGAACACTACATCGGCAAAAGAAAACAAAGTAGCAAACAAAAGACGGTCGACATCATGTCGGATAACCACACATAATCAAAAAAAACTCGTAGGCTCCTCGGATGTGGCCTGACGAAATCTTAACTCAGGATTGCACAATAAAAGTTACTAACATCTATTAACTGTAAATCCATCTCGATATCCCAGAGATGGGAGAGGAGCTGATGATGCCGATTCAGAGACCGAGCTGATACTGACTAAACATCCTACTTTTAGTTAACAGCAAACCTACCAGAACAAAAAAATATTTAAATATCACGTCTCGCGTGACAGAACTTCCGAGTTCTTGGAAAGGAAAAGACATATTTGCTCCAAGAAAACGAGCTATTTAATACAACGACGGCTAAACAATGGCAACAAAGAAAAACGTGAAACTTAACAATAGCGATGACGACGAACCTCGGGGAAAGAAAAGACAATTAACGAAAATCGTATTTCATAAAAAAAAAAATTTAAAATTTCTCCTAGAAATTAAATTTTTTAAAACACGAAAAAACTATACTGCAAAAAAGGTTTCCCAAATTTAATAGTTCGTGAAAGAGCGTTCTTAAGAAAACATGTATAAGGTACAGCAAAGAGAGAGATGAATTTTAAATAATCAGGCTTGAAAAAACAAACGGGAGATATCATTTCTAAGAAACGCGTCATTATTAAAAGACGACGAGAGAAGACATTGAGCTCACGCACGGAATAATTCTAATAAACGGAATTAGGTAAACTTACGAACTCCGAACGCTTAACTAAAAGCCTTGACGGAAAAATTAATATAGTCAAAAAGATCCTCAAGCGACCAATGTAAATTTTCTATGGGAATAATAACCTAAGAAAAAAGGATAAATGACGCGAAGAAAAAATTGACATTTTTAATTTCCCAGGCGAAAATTATCATTAACCAGTAAAACTGACGCTAACCGAACGCGTCGAGTAATCCCTTTATAACCAAAGGTGGAGGGGGACTACGGTAACCTCCGTTTAAAAAGTTAGCGGATTACCTACACCGTTAAACATGGGAGCTGCAATAGTCCAAGGGTAAATAATAGGTGACCGGAATCAGGAATATCGATAAGTCGTGGAGGGAATGAAACACGACGTTGGAAGAGTCTGCGAACAGAGATAATGATAGCAGAAAAGACTATCGTAAAACGTCAAAGACGAAAAAAAAATAATTTTACTGTAGAGGGTGTAAAGGTATGTAACAAATGCTTCCATTCTTCTGTTTGAAGCTTGAAGCTTTGGATTTCCAGTTGACGCCAGCCACTTTCCTTATTTCGTCGATCCACCTTGCATGGGGTCGTCCTCTTTGACGTTTAAGATCTTGAGGGTACCAATCCAGACTGACTGTGGTCCATCTCATGTCTTGTCTTCTAGCGATGTGACCAGCCCATTGCCTTTTGGAATGTTTGATCCGTTCGATGACGTCAATCACCTTCATTTGGCTTCTTATCCAGCTGTTGCATTTTCGATCTCTTCTTGTAATTCCCAGCATACATCTTTCCATGCTTCTGTGTGGTCTGTAGTCTGTCTTCCTTGATAAAGTCCATGTTTCAGCTCCATAGGTGAGTGCTGGTAAAACACACTGGTTGAAAACTTTTCGTTTCAAGCTAAGTGGCATGTTGCTCTTCAAGATAATGTTATTCTTGCCAAAAGCACTCCATGCTGTTCTAATTAGTTAACTTCATTTCCTGTCCCAGGTAAATGTAGTTCTGTACTTCAATCACGATGCTGCCTGCCATGACCTTGTTTTGGAATAAATGCATTGAACATAACTTTTGTCTTCTGTGTGTTCAATATGTACGTAGATAGATGAATATACAAATGGGCATTATGAAGCTATAATTCTTTCAATAATCTAAAAGGTATTAATGTACAAAACACTTCACAAGATAACCTGTATATCTCACTTCTAAAATATAAATCTGACAGAATACTTCGAATGGAAGAATTATTTTACTTTCATGTGAGGGTTTTTGTGTATTCCATTTCCAAAAACTGACGCCATATTTGAATATGCAAGCCAACTTTGAAATGTGCAGTAGAAATCCCTATTTTTAATGGTATTTTCAGATTGTACACAACATTGGAGAAAGTTTTATTGTTGGTGTTTTTTCAATTGATCCAACCATTTAGGAGATAGAGGCAGTGAAAGTGTGGTTCATCAATAGAAGAAAAGGCATAAAACAAATTGTTCATCAATTTAAACAAAAACAAAGGTTGAACGTTTATTATACAACATTTATTGTGCAACCATTGTTTTCCATTACTGTAAAAATGTTATTCTCAATGGTTTTATTTGAACATAACATTTTTACAGTATTTATTTGTTTGTTTGTTTGTTTGTTTGTTTAGCAAAAAGGTTCAATAGTACTCCACAGAGCCAGTATGGTCAATGACCGACAAGTAGGTCCTCGTGAGCACACATACAATAGATAGTATATAAAACAAATAAATGAAAAAAAAAAACATGACAATGATCAATCTACAATAGTACTACAGGTACAACGTAAAATTACCAGTAATAACTGA
The DNA here is from genome assembly GCA_023313115.1 of Rhysida immarginata. Classification (NCBI taxonomy): domain Eukaryota; kingdom Metazoa; phylum Arthropoda; class Chilopoda; order Scolopendromorpha; family Scolopendridae; genus Rhysida; species Rhysida immarginata. Next base: position 647,331 of record JAHWFO010026798.1, on the reverse strand, counting down.
TTTATAACGTTATATACGAGGGTTGGGGCATAAGTCATGGCAACTATTTTTTTCTTGTAGATATGTGAACGGATCACAAACTTATGTGTCGTGTGGAAGTTCTGCAGGCATAGTGTGTATGCAGAACAACAGATGGCTCTGTGATAGCTGCTAGTAGCGCAGCGAGGGCTGTGAAATCAGTCAGTTGGTGAGGGTCGTGCGAGATGGAAGTAACCCGTGTTGAGCAGCGTGCTTACATCAAAATAGCCGTTCTCCGAGGGAGAAATGCGATGGAATGTCACAGTGAATTAGTGGAAGCCCTTGGGAATAATGCCCTACCATACCGTACAGTAGCACGGTGGGTAGGAAAGTTTCAACAAGGACGTGTGTCAACCAGTGATGAGCAACGTTCGGGACAACTGGCAAATGCCGAGGCTGATACTATTCAGCGCCTCCCACATCGTTGGCAGCGTGTGGTGACAGTAGCAGGGGACTACTTTGAGGGTCTTTAGGCCCAGATTTGTCATGTCAACTTTATGTGTACTGTGTTGTCATTCTTTTGCACCGTGAAGGCCATATTGCCCTGTATACTACCATAATAAATTAGTGTTACGATATTTCAGTGCTATTCATTGTCCACACATGTAGTTAACACCTTGTCCTTTCGTCTGTATATGTCCCATTTTCCAACCGGACTGGTATCTTCAAGAAAAAAAATAGTTGCCATGACTTTTGCCCCAACCCTCGTATTAAATTTATACCAACATACATCATATGTAAATGATAATAGATATTTATGCTAAATAACCTAAAATAAAATAGTGTGCAAACAATAATCAATGAAATCCCAAACAGTAGTAGTCATGCCAACAAAACGAAAACTTCGCTCAACTGGGTTGTACTTAAAATAATGCAAAACAATGGTTGTACAATAAGTGTTGTAAATAATATTCAACATTCAACTTTTATTTTCACTTAAATTGATGAACAGTTTGGTTTTTTTGCCTTTAAATCCAAACTCTCTACACTTTCACTGCCTCTCTCCTAAACGTGATCAATTGAAAGAAACTCCAGTATAAAACATTTCTTAAATTTTGTGTACAATTTGAAAATATTATTAAAAATAGAGGTTTCCATCGTACATTTCAAAGTTGACTTCCATATTCAAAAACTGTTGGGTTTTTGGAAACTGAACACACATTAAAAGCACCTCACATAAAAGTACAACAGTTCTTCCATTGAAAGTTCTGTCAGATTTGTATTTTAGAAGTTGGCTATTGGTTCACTTCAGGTGAGACACCCTATATTCACTGCTTGATAATTGCTAAGGAACAGCAACATTTTTGTCAATAAGTTCTGTCCCAAGAAATAAACGTTACCAAAACTTCAGTAGACGTATTACACAAGATAGTATGGAATTTGAACTAAGGAAACTAATATAATGGCAAAAGCAGAAGAGGTATCATGAAGCATCAATGAGTGACTAAAGAAAATGTTGGTTGTTTGTCACAGGTTTGAAATGTGGGACCCTTAGTAAGCATTTCCTCCTTGAACTGCAATGAATGTTTTGCATCCGTTTGGCATGCTTCCACCAGACTGTTGAGAGCAATCGGGATCTTATCCCATTCTTCCTGCAGCTTTCTGAGAAGGGGATTCCTTTGTGCCACACGTCTACCAAGAGGGTCTCAGGCATTTTCAAAGTGAATCCTCTGATGACAGCAGCAGTTTTCAAACGAGAAACGACACTTTTCACAATGCTCTTTGCTCACACAACTTCAGTCACACTTCGCCCTGCCTCAAGCCATCCAACAGCTCGTTCACGATTGTAATCACTCAAATGACGTCTCTGCAGCATTCTGCAGACGATATGTAATAGAGGGACTGAAAATTTACAGTAATGTTCGCAAAACACCTGCACGTGTATTCGCTCTAACACTCCACGTCTACAGATTTTCACTGAATCACAACTAATAGGACACATGACTTTTATTCAAATTATGCAAATCGAACAACAAAGTAGCAATCAATGTTTTGACGCATCCTGCATTATTTTCCAGCGCCCTAAATAGCGGAATGCGCGTGTTCCTTAGCAATTGTCAAGCAGTGTATTAAGAACGTGATGATCACTGCGTTGCATGGTTGCCTTACACTGAAGTCATCGCATTGCTCAATTCTAACTTCCTCATGTTTTATTTTTTTGATTTTTTTTCGTCGTTTCACAACTTATGTCTCCGAAAAATCGTAACTCTAACGAAATTCGGGGAGAGGCTGTAGTTTGCACATCTTGAACTTGGAGCAAGCTTGTGGTATATACTAATCTCATCATCAGGTTAAACGCAAATTTAATTTGCTTTTTCCTAATCAAAATCTTAGTTGTTTTTTTTTCTAATATGCTACAAAAAAAAATTCATATTTTATGCTGTTAATATTCAAATGAGCTTTAAATCTGCAAAACAAATGCATTCAACCTTTAGATTGAACAGAAACACTAAATCATAAGCATCTAAACCATTATATTTGAGCTTTCTAACAAAGAAAATTAAACTTTTTAAATTTAGCAACATTAGAAATGAAAAGTTTGAGTATTTTTTCTTGCTAATCAAGAATAGCTGGAGAATGCATCTCTGACAATGTTGCTATAGGTCGTTCAAGAAATAAGTCGCGCTGTTTTTTTGGTGTTTTCAAACGCCCTGCCAAATTGTCACATTTTCCATACCCCCTCCTCTTTTAAGACATCACACCGTATAAGATACACCCCCCCCCCTTTTCCTACAAACAAAAGAAATGAGACGTTGTGGATACGAAGGGAGAACTCAACATTGGATCAAATTTATTTTATTTTTCAACTTCTCAGACATCAAGGAATAAAGTGGTACAATTTTTTGTTCAGTTGGCCCCTCCTAATTGTATAAAATAAAGGCTGAAAGTAAAGCGTTCAGCTTAGAGTGGTAGAGCAAAAGTTTCAAATGGTAGTTTCTCGAAATCTGTTGAGTTCGCCCTTCGTATACGTAACTCCTCAAATAATCTTTGGCTATTTCCAAACACAATAAATCTGTTCGAAATAAGATTTTATTGTTGTTTGTGTAAATCAAATAAAATTTGAAAAGTCTCCAAAAAATTCTTGCAAGCATTCTAAAAAGGAGCTTTAATTGTGACGCAGAAGTACAACTATTAATGTATCATGAGCATTTGAACCTCGACAAAGCTGACCATCACATGACGTGCTCATGTCAATGCCTAGAAGATAAAGTAACAATTTCAGGCCTAGGAGCAGGTCTCTTTTCTAGGTTTTTAGTCTCTTTTTTTAGAAGTTAATCTCCTTTAGTCTCTTTTTTATAGAGTTAGTTTTTTTTCTAGCTTTTTATTTTTTATTTTAACATTGTTAAGAAATTATTTAAATTTATCCCAGGGCCATTCCATATCAAATCATCCAGAAATGTTAGAAAATGACACCTATTTCAAGGATCTCACAGAAAACCTTGCAGTCTTGTGTAATTAAAGTTTACCTAGATATACGAACATTTCCAGAATTTAAATGTTGCAGGTTATGTACTTATTAGGGGCTATTAGGAGCTTTAGCATAAAAAATACTTTATAAGAATGCATGCTTGGTCTGTACGTTTATCCGGCCATCCGTCATTTGCACGATAACTTGAAAACTGGGAAAACCTTTTCAAATTCTGTTTTCAGAAATATGACCATCAAAGTCTTAGCTCGGTCGTATCAACTTTTCAGAATTTTTTGTGGTCCCCTTTCAAGTCGAATTCACGTGCTAATAAAGTGAGTGTAAAGAATACAAAGATAATGGCATGTCATATAACAATAGATTTGTCAAGAAGGAATATATTGTTACTTTCTGATCATCTTTTAAGCATTGACATCGGTGTGCTCGCGTGAAATCGCTTTGTCGAAGCACGATTGCTCAAGTGCTCATAATCTATAAGCTTATTATTAAGTAGCGGAAGAATGGAGCTACTTATTGGTTTTTGTAATGTCGGTCCATCCCTTTCATAATTTCTACATTTTTTGAGGTAGAAGGTTGAAATTTGGAATGTAGCTTACTATGGGCATGTTCATCTGCACTATTTAGTTTGGTTTTAATTGGTACACTGGGGTCGGAATTATGGGGGTGGGATTCAGAGATGGCAACATATCTATGTGCTATTTAGATATGAAAAGGCGTGAAATTCACTATCCAGATTCTCTAGGCAAGATTTACATTACTATGAAGTTTAGGCCCAATTCTTCCAGTGGGGTCAGATTTGCGGGGGCAGCAATCACTTTGTCCTTAGAACTATGGCAACATATGGCATATGATATATCATATGTTCGGAAATGATGAGAAAGGAAAGATGATATGAGGTATTTTACATTTTCTACATATTACGTTTGAGAAATATTAATTTTTTGATTAAAAATCTTCGGGAGTGGTAAAAAGTGCAGACAAAGGGGGGGGCTAAAAATAGATGACTGCAGGTCTACCTTACCTTACTGGGGGGGGGGGGGGGGGGGTAATTTCTTTTTAATAAATGTATCTCTGCTTCGCTGCTAAAGCTCCTCCTTGGAATGTTTACAAGATTTTATTATCTAAAGAAGGTATATGGATTCACAAACTCAGATGAGCTTTATAATTTTAAAATGCATTAGTTCCTAAAGTTTTTGCAGTAGATCCTTGGAATTTTTTTTTTTAAATTAAAGAGGAAGGTTTATATTTTTATGTTCATGTTCCTTTATGCTCTTGTCTTTGAAAAAAATGTAAATTTCTTTTAAACAAGCTCGATATATGGGCATTATAATTTTAAGGTATTGCCCCCTCAAAGATTCCTTTAAAAGTTTTACAATAATATTATCGTTGTCACACAAAAAGCAGCGTTCATTCTTGACTTAAATAAGGGCAGGGTGCTAAGGGCTAAAAAGGGCACGACTTTATAAAAATAAAAAGGGGCACTTAATTTCAAAAAAGATTCTTTTCTACAAAAAATGCATAGTTCTTTTTGAAGTTCCTTAACCTTTCACAAGATTTTTAGATTTTTCTTTTTTTTCTTTGCATTTTCGGGTATCGGGGCACGTGATCAGGATCAAAGGGCAGTGGGGCGAAATTTTTCATCAAAAGGGCAAACAGGGTGGTGCACCCTGTAAACCCTGCCTAAAATGAACCCAGCAAAAAGAATCAGTTTGTAGAAATAATGGGATGTGTGGAAAAAATTTTATTTAAAAAAATAACTGGTAATTTATTACTACCATGTCACCTGTTTTTGACTAAATTCCCGAAATTCCCCCTACTTATGCTGAATGTTTCATTGATGGATGTGCTGCACAGTACAAAAATTGCAAGAATTTCAGAAATATCTGCAGTCATGAACACTATTTCTATGTAAAGTGCAGCTGGTCTTTTTTTGCAACCAGCCATGGCAAATCTCCCTTCAGTGGTATTGGTGGCACTGTTAAAAGACTTGTCACAAAAACAAGTTTGCAAAGACCATAAAAAGATCAAATTTTCCAGCGTCACAGATATTTAAATTCTGACGGGAGAACCTACAAGGCATTTCAACTGTTTCAAAAGATGAAATGGTACAAATTAGAAATTTTCTTCTTCCACGCTTTAAAAGTGTAAAAATGGTTCCTGGAATACGATCTATGCATCGCATTATACTGCTATCACCAATCAAGATTGGAGCAAAAAGACTAAGCTGCGATATTGATTTTAGTATCAAGCATGATTTCTCTGCACTTACTCCACTAATGCCAGAATGCTCTGTGCAGCCCAACTGCTATGTTGCATGTGCATATGGCTGTTCTTGGTAGGGTAGATGAACCAGTTATTGACATTTTAAGACAATACTGTGAAACTAAATTGTGTAGGTAAATCAACTTGCATTTTGAAACTTTTCTAATTATACCATTAAATTGCAAATATAATGCAGAATGTGCCAATCTCTAAATAATTATTATATCTTTAAAAGCTATTAAGTTATTAATTTTTTTCTAACTAATGTATGAATCACCAGAAGTTGACAGGCAGTTTCACCAGTAATTGACAATATTTTAATTACCCATTTTTATTATGTATTTTTACAAAAAAAATTGATAACATTTAAAAGCAGCTGATAAAATCAAGCATTTTTAATAATGTGTAAAGTATTTAATATTAACTAAAATTGTGCTTTTTAAAACTTAAGTTGTTCATATAGATCATTTATCTTTGTTTCCTTTGAAATAATAAATAAAATCTGACCACTCCCATGTAGAGTGCAAGGACCATAGAAAATGAAGGTGTTTTCCAGTAGTGCAAATCAACAAATTGTTCGTAGAAAAACTTGATTTTTGACGATTGTTCTCCTACTTGCAAAATTCATCCATTTCATCCTATGCTTTATCATAGTAAACAGAACACCAGTAGTAGTTTTCTTCTTGGAAGATAACTTATCCTAGGCTATCTGTTGATCGTCTGTGACAAGATTCAGGACCAACAAAAAGAATCTGCATAGGGCCTACAAGATTTTTGCCTAGGTCAATTACTGAAAATTAAAAAATATACTTAAAACCATGATGTTTCCTTTATTATTGCCCTACATTCTAGATCACATTTATGTTTTTGTTTGGGTTTTTTTTTTTAAACACAGAAATTATCAATAATTGACAGGTTATGTCAATTACTAGTGACACTACATATCTGGGTTCCAGTAGTTGACGATGGATTAAAACAGTTAACACATTGGTCATCTGAATTTCTGTTACTACTAGAAGTATTGTCCACTGATCACACAAAAAGGTTCACGTAAAATTAATAACATGCATGAAATAAATTCAAGTAATCAAACCCTTGCGTAGTGGTTCATTACAAGGTTTTTTCGACTCTGTAAGGCATTGAACAATCAACATGTGTTTGCGACCATAACATGGAGCAAAATTCCTAGTTTTTTTGCTGTTCAGGGAAGCCTAATACATTGTTTAATACGAGGTGGCAACACCAGTTCCTTTTCTTACCTTGTTACTTTATTAAAAGCCTTTAAATTGTGAATTGTCAACTACTGGTACATCATCCTACTTGGAGATTGTTGAGAAGATGAATGGTGAAGATGTTACAGTAAGGTTCATGCATCCTCACGGACCATCCCAGTCCTTCTATTGGCCTGATAATGATTATGACGTCCCATTCTCTCATATTCTATGTGAAGTTGACATCACCACAGCAACAGGCAGTACTTATTCTCTAAGCAAAGAGTCTTCAAGATTAGTGGAAGAAAAGTGACCCTTGTATAAAAAAAATATTAAATGTGAATCATTAAAGTGTCTGTCACATGTATAGTTTCACATGAATTGAATGCAGATGTAGCATCAACATTTTGTGTAATGTTGACGTAGTATTGATTTTTGAGAAAGTGTTCAAATACTAAAAATAAAATTCTAGGTTTCATTGCATTGAGTTAATTCAGTTGACAGAAATTACCATTGTAATAAGTTAGTGTTCACATCTTCTGTAACGTAGGAGTGAGTACATTTTATAGTCTGCAATTTTTGTTGCATTTGTATATTTTTATGCTCACTTTGTTAATGTTTCTTGGGTAGTGAACAGTATTTCTATTAAGGATATTGTGGGAATGTTAATGACTGAATAGAAATGTTCTCAAAATTCATGACGTATTTTATTATTTTTTTTTGTGATGAAACTTGACTACTTGTAGGTCACTTTCTAATTTTTTTCAATGATTTTCAATTTTTTTTTTAAATTTAAAATTAATCTATAAAATTTTATATGGCCGATTCTTTCGGGTTTTTGTAAATTACATGTCGGAAAGAATATTTAGCGGAAAAGAATATTTTGTAAATTACATGTCGGAAAAAAATTATCAGCCTACTTATATGCATTTAAAACTGCAGCCAATTTTCAAATTTTTCACAATTTCCTTTGGAGTAACAAATGCATCAAACTTTCTGCAATTAATATCAACAGAGTCTATATAAAGCAATAAAAATTGGCAAAAGTTCATGAAAGTACAATAGCAGTTCTCAACTAGGCACTGGGTGTCATGACCTGGATGACTTAACATGGAATGACCACCAATATTTTTTTTTTTTTTTTTATCAGCCTCTCATAAAACTTTTCCAAAGTCATTTTCTTTCTCAAAATATCTTATTTTGAACATAGTGATAAGAATCCTGATTGGCCAGATATACAAGGTTCCCTTTCCAGGAATTTGTATACATCCCTCCCTTAACCAGGATGAGCAAATTCATCCTGGAATTGAGGGCATGGTGAATGCATGTTGCTACAATAGTCCCACTCAAGGTTCCTAGATAATGTATACTCCCCAGTGTATGGTCCAACCAATGATGTAAACTGGGAAAAAAGACTGGATCCTCCTCTCTATGGGTTTCCAGGTGTCCCCGTAATTGAGTAGCTCCGGAACAAGTAAACGATCATAAATGTGGACGAAGTATGGTTCTTGCGCGTTGATTGATAGAAGTTCGTTAAAAATTTTTAATATTTAATTAAGATTTCAGTTTTGCAGTCTTGTTTATTTAAAGTGTATGTAACTACTGCTGTAGTGTTAAACTAAATGCATCAGCTGAAATAGTTTTAATCGAAATTTTAAATGTAAAATATTCATGTAAACAAAGACACTTCAACGGTTTCTCAATACATTGAATGCAATAAGTATTGCAAACACAAAATGAATAATAGTTATTAATTAAAAATTAAATAAATAAATCAGAATAAAAAGCTAATACCTATTATCTATTGTATTTCAGGCTTTTTGTCTCTATATATCCGTTTCTCTCCTATATCCGTCTAAACACAAAAAATGACAAATTATTTAAATTACAGTCACAACTTCTAATATTCATTTATTCCAAACATTCATGGCATATTACAGATTTTATTAAATTTCACATATGCTGAAATGTAATCAGTGAAGTAAATATTTTTGAGTGAAAATAAAATGTATTTTGCGAAATAAAAGAAAAACCAGCTTTTGAAATTTTCAAATCCACTTGCACAGGCTAAAATTGTTAAAATATGGGAGATTAAGAAAGTGGATAAAAGTAATAAAGATTGGGGGGGGGGGTTACATTATAAATAAATGGTTGGATAATAAACATTTATTGCAAAAAATTAAAGGCATCTTATAGATTTCATTAAATTTCATATATTTTAAAATGTAATGTTTTGTGCACACTTTTTGCCAAATTTTCCTGTTTTCCACAGAAAACCACCAAAATGTGTGGATTTCCAGTTTTGTGCACACTTCATTGAAGTAAATTTATTTCTGAGTGAGAGTTTGGTATGTTTTATTGTTAAATTTTTTCTGTATGTCTTAGTCTTAAATTTAAAAATAGAGAAACAATTTTTTTTGCAATTTGTGTACAATGCATATCATCTAATTCTGAGCAAAACTGATGAGATTGTGACATTCCATGTCAGTGTTGTTTCGTTTGGGGTGTCACATGGGTCCGGCAGGAACCTTGTACATTTTATTTTATTTTATTTTTTAAGTGTTGATCTTTGCTGGATGGGGTTTTTGTTTATTATTTTGAAACAGTTTTTATGCATTAGTGGCATAACCAGCTGACCAGGGTGTCGGGGCATGGCTCAAAATCTAATTTCTACTAGTGAGGGGTTCAGCTGGGTTACTGTGGCCCTCTGTTTTAAAAGGGCCACGCGATTCGTTCAAGCATTGCATGGTGAGCACTGAACGGGCTTCCTCTATAAGCAAAACAAACAAGGTGCTATGCAGTGAAGTGCGAGTCAGGAATTGCTGGTGGCCGGACCTAAGTAATGGCATACCGTATAGACGCGCTTTGACCGGCATGCCGTATATTATCGAGGATGACCAGGGGGCCATAAAACCCCGTTTTATACGGCATGCCGGAAAATTCCAGACAGAAAATTGAGTCTCCCCCTCACTAATAGGCGCTTGTTGTTTCTTCAGTATGACAATGGCGGATGATTTAAATTCTGGGGCAATTACCAGTAACCCTTCTACTGATATAAATGACGACAACAGGACAGACTGGAACTTGACAGACTGTGAAATTAGTGATACTGATCGTTCACATGACGAATAACTTTTCCTGTTTTTATTTTCATTTTCTTATTTTGTTTGGTGGTATTTGGATTGCTTGCATATGTCGAGCGTGCTCTCATTGTATTTAGCATTGTTTTCTCATTTTCAGAATGTTCCTTCTGTTTGACTAAATTTGTAATATTTGTAAGCTGCATATCAACGCAGCTAATATTATATATGCCCATAAACATTTAATATAATCATCCTACGTTCGACCTAAACAAGAATAAACTTCGTAATTTAACGTTACTTTGCAACGCAGCACTTTGTTTATAAACACAATGTAATTAATAATTATCGAAAAAATATTCACATTTTGCGGCCCTCTTCACTTTTTTCCGGCATGCCGGTTTAGGAACCAGAAAAAGGAGACAGGAAATTTGGTGAACCTCAGATTTTCCGGCATGCCGGTAAAAGCGCGTCTATACGGTAAAATTGAATAAAACGCTAACTTTAATGTATTCCAGTAACTGTCTTTCCTGTCATTGGTTGGTGATTGAATTGATGGATTATTGATTTAAACTGGATTAGTCTTGAGTAATTAATATTACAAGAAGAATATAGTCATTGAAATATAACTGATGTGTATTGCTGTTATAAAGCACATGTTAGAATATTTCGATGGTATACCAAATAAGTAGGACCTGATAAAGTAATTGATTTTGGTTGTTTGTACTTGTATATGTTTCTTGATCCAAATAGGAATATAAATAAACAGTTATGTTTTCAATTAGTGTAGTAATTGCAAACACGCACACACCTTCAGATTTATCAGTCCCGAACCCCTAACTTCTGCCCCACCTGGCGAACACCTTTAGGTCTTCGATAATCAATTGTTGTAGGAGGGGTGGGTGCTGACACTGGCGCCCGAACAGGGATTGATAATCCAGAGTTCCCGGATTTTTGAGGGTGTGCGCATTTCTTGAGTTTAGCAAGGATTAAAGTTGTTTTTGTTTTTTTTGCTGGGAATAATTTTTGAAAGGGAGTATTTAAAGGGCAACTGACATCAAAATTTTCAATTCTATAAGAATAAGTGAATAATTAAATAAAACTGCATAATTGCAAAATGTATAATTTAATTTTGAAAACTTTTATTATTTATTTAATAATATGAACAAATATTCGCTATATACTGAAGGCTATGAAAAACATCTTGAACTATACGGTCATGAGCGAAAGGAGCACTGGTGATGATTCCATTGCTCTGAACTAAAATTATAAAAAATTATCACCTATTAACTTCCTACAAGTATTGCAGTTTTATTTTTTCTGGGAATTTTTTCAGACTAATTTTGCTGTAAACATTTTTTTTTAAAATCTCTCATAAAAATGTCAATTTACACAGCAACTTATTAGTGAAAAACTGCCTGCTCTTTATTGATTTTAAGTTAAAAGAATACTCAGATAAAAATCTTAGACAAATTATGAACAGACATATGCAAACAGTTTATTCAGGAATTGGAATAAGATAAACTATATAGAATTTTTTTTTGTGTTTTATATTTAGCTACAGAAAATTCGTTTCGCTTATTGTTTTTACCCCCCCCCCCCCCCCCCCCCTGAGTGTTTGTATATGTGGTAAGGAAAAAGTATCAGGGTTCTCCCCAGGCCCTTTTTAACGGGCGCACTGCCCAGCTGATTTTGGCGTCCGCCCGGCTGAATACACAAAAAACTGCACAACACTGCATAATATTTTATTTGTTTTTGTTTTAAATTTTTGTCCTCCAGTTATTTTAGCTTACCGCCCATCTGATAAAATTTTCTGGGGAGAACACTGAGTAGTCTCATTGAGGTTGTATATATATATCAGTTCATTAGAGAAGGGGGGGGGGGGGCATAGCCCCTCAGTCTTTAAAAAATAAATTCAAATAAATTCTTTCCTTGGTCGCATGATCAGTCATTGCGCGATGTGCAGAAGTGAACATTAACCAATATTTATAATTAGATATATTTATGTGGGCACCGGTTCATCCCGATCGTAAGAGAAATTGACACTGGTGTGAGAAACATATACGTGTGGAGAGCGAAATCATTACAACCAAGTAAATACATAAGAGAATGTTATTAACACACATTATTAATATATAAACTGACGAGTCTAATTGTTAATCAATCAATAATAAGGAATGTTAACAAAACAATCGACAGTTGATTAAATATGTAAATATGAATTGATTTAACGATATATACATATATAATTGTCACACTTTAGGAAAGGTATAAAACATAAACAAAAGTAAAAAATGAGAACCACTTTTTAAATCTTGTAACTTTTACTTGAATATTTGAAACTGACATATATTAATCAAATAATGAACCCGAATAATGCTAGTGCAACAAGGAACATTTCAATGTAAGTATATCTGATTTTTTATTTGGATTTTCCAAATTTTTTCACCGGGTTTTTTGCTAAACCCACATTTTACATGATGCTCTACAACTTTCTAAATAACACATGGGGTCTATACCCTACCCCTACAAAATTAAAATTTTCAAAATTTACCCCTTCACCCCCAGGGACGCGAAATGTTTTTATTCTGAATTAGGGGACATTAAAACCAAATAATCAATATTCATTTCCCCCCAATCTGATCCCCTTGAATCGTTATTTGGACCTAAAGACGGGACACCAATTATGAAACACCCTGTATATGAAACGTCTGTTACACTGCGTTTACATGCACACTTTCGATCCGGATCGAAAGACCAGTTTCAAGTCAATCCTGCAAAAAGTGGCATGTAAACCGGCTTCAACACCCCAATCCGGATCGAGTTCAATCCAGTCGAATGAGGTGGTTTGAAACCAGGGAAGCATGCCTCAGGAAACAGGTCAATCCAATAATGTGCATGTAAACACCCCGATCGGGATAGAGTTTAAATTTGCTGTTTGGTTGAAAGAAAAAATATAGAAAATTTTAGCTAAAATAAGTTCTTGGTTGATTTATACCTCAACACAATAAATATCTATAAATAAATAAATGAATAAATTTTAAAATACATTGCATGTTCAAATTTTTTTTTTGTAAACTTTTTTTTTTTTTAAATCAAAATGTTATTTTTCCTAATTAAAAATTTTCAAATTATCATCAAATTGGAGTTTTATATATATTTTTTTAGCAAAATTTAATTTAATAATTTTTTATCAAATTATTATCAAATCATTATATTTATATCAAAAATTTCAATTTAACAATTTCTATTTTATTAAATTATAATTTGATAATTATTTATAATTATTATAAATATAATTTTATAATTTTTATTATTTAATACAATTAAAATAAACTATTAAATTGAAGGTTTTGATATAAATCTAAAAATTAATTTGATAAAATCTATTAAAATTATGTTTTGATAAGAATATATAAAGTTATATTTTGATAAAAATAAGTATAAAAAACTTAAACATGCAAATGCATTTTAAAAGTTATTAAGGATTATTATATTGAGGTAAATAAATCAAAAACTTGAGATATAAATAACATTATAGTTAACATTATAAATAACCTCAACCTTATTATTTTTATATAGAAAATTTTAATTGAAAACAAAATTTAAAGAAAAAATCAATAATTAAAAAATTTATTGATTGTCAATTATATTTCCAGACGATAATAATGAGAAAATTTTAAAAAATTGCATTTCAGCAGTGTTTTAGAGGAAGCGTAATTCAAGTGATAAGGCCGACTGAGCCAACAATGGCGGATTCTGTAGCAGATGACAAAGTCTGGCGTACTTATCTAATCTAGAGCTTTACCCACAGGGCATCTTATCGGACTCGATCCGGATCGAGTTAGATGCATGTAAACGCGAGGCAATTTTGGATTAACTCAAGTCGATCCGGATCGAAACATGGATGTAAACTTAGTGTTAGATGGCCTTTAAAGGGCAACTGACATCAAAATTTTCGATACTATAAGATTAAGTAAATAATTAAATAAAACTGCATAATTGCATAATGCATAATTTTATTTTGAAAATTTTTATTATTTATTTAATAAAATGAACAAATATTCGCTATTTACTGACCAGGGCGAAAAACATTCCAGACATAGGGGGGAAGTCGATGACATCATACGAGCAAAAGGAGTTTCCAGTCCCGTATTCATTACCGCTAAAGTCTCATTCATTCAACGGAGCTCAATCTGAGAAAACTCAAAAAAAGTTCTCGAGAAAAATGTTTTATCCTTGCAATCTTTGATCCCTTTCTTGTCAGCTAAATAGTTTCCCAAAATGGAGTAACATGGAATACAGTGGGAGCGCGTGCGATATGAACGGCAACCATAGAGATTCAACCAGACCTATTTTTAAGGCAACTCGGTTGTTGCTCACCGGAATAGAATCAATAGGATATAGAAGGGGGGGGGGGTGTACTGGTGGTGATTCTGTTGCTCTGAAATAAAATTATAAAAAATTATTTAAAATAACCTGTTAAAACTTCCTATATATATGTATACCACAAATATTGCCCCGTTTTTTTTTTTTTTTTTTTTTTTTTCTGGGAATATTTTCTGACTAATTTTGCTGTAAACGTTTTTTCTTTTGGTTTTAAATCTCTCATAAAAATGTCAATTTACATAGAGCTATTTATTAGTGAAATCAAAAAACGACCTGCTCTTTATTGATTTCAAGTGAAAAGAAGACTCTGATAAAAATCTTAGACAAATTATGAACAGAAATATGCAAACAGTTTATTCAGGAATTGAAATAAGATAGGCTATATAGAATTTTTTGATTTATATTTAACTACAGGAAATTCATTTTGTGTAGCTTTTTTTTTTTTTTTTTTTTTTTT
>JAHWFO010026798.1:557576-623647 GCA_023313115.1 Rhysida immarginata | reverse complement strand
CCCCCCCCCCCCCCCCCCAAACCAAAATGTTTTATTGAATTATTTGTGGAGTTGTTTTATTACTTCTTTTTTTAATAACTAAACATGTGTTCACATAAATTATTTTCCCTCCGAAAAGCCGTGAAAATTTAAGGGTCTGCTTAGATTCGAGGCCTGCTTATATTCTAGCCAATACGGTAACTTGCAAACTTCAAGAACGTTTCTCAATTCAGCAAATAATATAAATTCATAAGTATCACTTTAGTGGGCTCATTGAGCTTAGGAAGTTCAAAAATGTTTTAAAATTTTGTGCTGATAAACTTTTAATAATTTTTTAATTAAACAGTAATTTCAACTTAAATATTGCTATTAAATAAATGATTTCCCTTAAAGACTTAAAATCATGTCCAATTGTTTTCATTAACCTAGAACAAAGTGATAAATAAAAAAAAAATATACATAAATATTTACAGTGTAATATACAATTCCAAGAAAGTAATTTAACTATATATGATGGCTCAAAAACCCTGCATCAATGGGTAAATGACAGTGTTTTCATCAAATACCAACATCAAAACTCAATTGTAGGTATTTGTTCCATGTTCTGGAGAAAGCTTCTACACTTGTACAGCTTAGATTTCAGGTAATCGCATATTGTAAAATCAATTTGATTTTGATCAGGTGATCGAGGACCCAATTCTGCTGATCTCCTGCATCAAAAACCACTTGTATCTTTAAGGGGGAAAAAATTGTTGGAATGCAAATTGCTATTTCCTTATTAATGTGGAATTTGAGCCTACCATCTATATTATAGAAATTAGTTACCAGTTCCCAAAGTATAAGTGAATACTTTTTATGTCAAGTTAGCCAAATTTACATTTATACACAAAATTGACATGAAAACGATTCAATGAAAACATTAAATATTTCCTCATGATTTATTGAACAAACAAGGCATACAATATTTCTTATTGTTCAATCGGGTGTTCCAGCTTGAATACCTTCTGGAAAAAAATTTCATAAGCAATAGCATTTTTTTAAACATATTTGTGTGGACTGTGTCAAGGTTTCCAATGAGAATCTTAACAAATTTCTTAGTTTTATTTGAACATTATTTTTGGAAAGATTTCATTTGAACTTTTGTTGGGATTGCTATCTCTGAACATAGAGATGATTACCATTTGATGTTCACTGTGTGTATCAGAATTGGACCATCAAGAAAAAATCCTATTTATATTGCAGCAGGTTTATATTAGGTCTTCAATTTGATCTTTTCTCTCAGAAATTAAACATCCATGTGTACAGGGCGAGTCAAAAAAAAAGCCGGCATGAGGAAATAAAACTAAGTCCCAGGACAATAGGATTTGCAACAATAGATATATTCAACAATAAGTTTTAAGATAAAATAAGACTCTTTAACCACAACAAAATTAAAAAAGGAAAATTACGACCTTATCCTGTAAGCGCTTTTCGATGGCGAAGCTCTCCTCATTCAGCAGGTAAAACACTGAGTAACAAGGAGAAAACCCAATGATACTGATTGTAACGTGGACAAGGCAGGTATTTATAGAGAAATACGGCCAAGAATAAAAAAGACACTCACTCTAACGGAAAAATTCAATGATTGGTTAAACCAACCCACCACTGAATCAGTTGAGTCGCTGATTGGCCCTTTATCAGAATTAAGTAACTTATCGCTGTTGGTAGACTGAATCACCATACCTCAAAGGCATCCAGGAGTCGCTTTTTATTTATTGACTTTAAAAGTTTAACATGTTCGATGGAGATGTTGTGTCCTGTGTCCAGGGAGTGCTTGGCGATGGCGGATTGGTTGCTTCTGCCGAACCTCCTGTGGGCCAGATGCTCCTTAAACCGGGTTGAAACATTGCGAGACGTCTGCCCTTGGTAGACCTTCGGGCATTGAGGGCATTGAACTTCATAAATCCCTGACTTCTGGAGTGGGGGGAATCTTATCCTTGGGATTGCTTAATAAAAATCTTGCTTGATTTGGGTTGCTGAAACAAAGGGAAAAATTGAGCTTTGAACACTGAACTGAGACCTTTGACAAGCTGTCGGTTCTGAGGTACGGAGATACTCATTTGTTTTTCTTTAGTTTTTTGAAGGGTGGTAATGTCCCTGATGAGCTTATTAAATTTTCTTTTCTTAAAAAGGTTTGTCACAGTATTGGGATCGTACCCATTCCCGGTGGCAGTTTTCTTAACCATGGAGTTTTCTTAAAAGCAGTATTACTTATAGTGCCTGGTAAGAAAAAAAAAGGAAGCATGTGTAAATGATTAAAACTCGTTCAACCAATCAGAAACTGACAGAAATCAGGGCATTACTTACTGATGCCAGGTACATTTATTAGAGGGTTTGTGGTACACGTCGAAGGATAAAGAACCCTTATTTCTTAATACTAAAAGATCAAGAAAAGGTAGCTTACCGTTAACTTCTTTTTCGTAGGTGAATTGAATGGTGGGGGAAAAATTATTAATGTATTCAATAAACTTATCAATACTGCAAACATTGGTATCAAAGATGGCATCTACGTCGTCAATGTAACGGTACCATACATCGTAAGTAATGGGTCGGATTCTTGAGGATGCTTTCGAAGGACTTGAGGAAAATGTCCACAAGAATTGGGCTAAGACTCCCATGGAGTCCTGTCATTCATTTTGTATATTTTCCTTTATACAGAAAAATATTATTAACACACAATTCGGTTAAACCAGGGCCATCCAAATCGTGCACATCGCCCGTGTGCAACATAAGCTCGCGGGCAAAGCTCACTGGCAAAGCAGAGGAGATAGTCCAAAACTCAGGAGGGGAGTGGTTTTTCCTATGCAGTGTTGCCAGACTTAAGGGGGCGATTCTGTTAAATGAGGCATTTTCTTTTGTTACGGATACTTGCTTGTTTTTCGTCTTGCATAACAATGGCGTACATTCCGTAAAAGCATAAAATCACTGAACCAGTATTTAAACTGGAGTGGGAGAATCTGTTTTTTTTTTTTTTTTTCCATTGTTCACGGCACAGAGGAATAAGAAACAGGGGGGAAACTCCCTATAGCCACAAGAGAAACTTTTCTGAGATCACGTGATGAAAGTCACCCAATGAAATTTTCCTTAAAAACACTCCTGGATTCGCGGCGCTACTGTCGGTTTCGTCATAATACGTCATTCTCCCGCAAATGGATTGTTGGAGAGGCAAGTTATATATGACGTCAGATAAATACATTGCTTAACGTTCTTGTCATCTGAATTATTTTAATAATTTAATTCATGTTAATTAAAAACTTTGAAATCTGGTTACGATGCATGGTGGACTATAATTGGGATGAAAAGATGAAATTATTTTTGCATTACCACGATTTCATATTGATAGTCTGATCAACACGAGCAACAGCAAGCTAATATAAACACGAGTGCTTCATATGAGTTATCACGTGACAAATCAACAAGACAATTTTTCGTGTATATTAAACGTTTTTTTTTATTTTTGAATACAAATTTGTGTTTTTACATTATATAAGAATTAATACATAAACTACATTATTAGTTTATTTATTATTTTAAAAATTGTGTTCTCACTAGCGCCACGAAAGTAGTATTGAAAAATGGTAGTTTCCCATCTGTTTCTCTTCATCTGTGGTTCACGGATCGGATTCTAAATGCTTAATATGCAATCGTATCCTATCGGGAAAAAGAAAATACAATTCTACCTGACATCGGGAAAATTGTCACATTAAAAGGAAGGAAATAAAATGGTAAACTCCCGGCTTTCCCCCTCCTGGCCCTCCCTCACAAAACAAATTGATTTTTGGAAATATCCCCCCCCTCCCATTTTGTGCTAACACGTTTCTGTTTGGTTGTTGCCTGCCTTGACCGTAGTGCAATCTGTCGCTTCTGGTAGGAAATACTCATAATGTGGCGATGTCTCCACATGGTTACATGGGATCTCCTGGCCACGTGGGGGAGAGGTTTTATCTGAAAAACTTACAATTCGTTGTGACAAGTGTCACAAATGCCCCCCCCCCCCCCCCATCCTTGTCGAGATGTCAGATGTTCGTCGATGTGCTTGCACTGTCACTGTTGCAGTCACATCCAGCCAGGTTTGTTACTTGTTGTCCTTGATGAAGTTGGCAGTAATCCACTCTTGGCCGACGCCGGAATCTTATATATCTGGATTCCAGTGAACCCCTTGATCTGGCTTGTCTTGTTGCACTGCCTCGTTGCCCTGAGGCTGGGCTTATAGTTCCTGAGGGACGCAATGAGTGATGGGGACTTTATCCTCCTATTCCTCAGTGTCATTGGCAGTAGGTGGTGGTCTCAGAGTTTGGGTTCTATGATGGTTTTCCCCAGAATGTATGCCCCCCTCCCCCCCAATGCCACTTAATATGTCGATGTGAACAACCTACAAATCTCGCGTGACAAAACTCTGAATTCGTAATTTACTGAACTGAATTTACGTGTGATCGGGTAAGGACCCCCATTTCGGTGTCCAAGCTTTTTTTTCTCTTAACTTTAGTAAGCAGAAGGACCTTTATCTCCAACCTGCAAGTTCCGTAAATTTCTACCTTGATTTCTGTTGACTTTTGTGCGCATACGTACCTCACTTTCAGTATTAGCAATGTTCCTCGCAACTCGCTTTCTAGCACTGTGTTCCGATTTATATTTCTCCGGATCACTGTCTTTTTTCGCACAATCCCCCCTTCCCATGGCGTGTGAGGGGCACATCCATAAATGAGGTACGCCGGAGTTTTTCTGGTGTTGGAGTTATACGTAGTGCGGATGCTAAAGAGAGGGCATTCAGATATTGGTCCCAAATGTAGGGTTTGCTGTTACCAAATGTCCGAGTGTCTCGAGGATGTGCTGATTCATCCTCTTCGACCAGACAGTTTGAGTTGAGTCGATTAGCAGTAGCGCAAGTGTGCTTTATTCTTAAATTATCCAGGATGTTACCCATAACCTCTGAGGTGAAGTTTGGCCCCCTGTCAGATATTAATTCCTTTGGATCACCATAGGGGCAAATTATTTTTTCGACAAAGTCCTTAGCAACAGTTATGGCTTTTTGGTCCTTCATTGGGATAGCCTCAGGGTACCTTGTCATGATGTCAATGCAGACCAGAAGTACTTGTCGCCATTACCCATTTCTTTCATTAGCCCGATGATATCAAGGGCAGAGGCGGAGGTTTGGGGCTATCAGAAGCTGATAATAGTCTGAATTTAGATCGAGTACGCTGAAGTAATCAGTTTAATGTCATGGACCCTAGGCATTGCATTAGATAATCCAGAGCTGCAGTGATGTCATTCACTTTCCTCAAATTGAGAGCGACTCTTAAATCCCGTTGTCTTTCTTGACAACATGAATGGGGGAGTTCCACCTCGATTTACTGGGCTCGATGATGCCAGCCTTCATGTAGGAATCTATTTTTCCTTTAAGGGTATTGAGATGGATCTTGGGAATCTGGTATCGACCACAAAGATGGGATGGGATTTATCAATTTCAAATTCAACTGTCAGATCTTTCACATCTGAAAGCATCCGTTTCTTCTGCGAGGATACCTATGTGATCCTGTTGGGTTACCTATAGTAGTTTATCTAGTTGGATTTTAATATTAGGATCGATATTCCCCTTTTCAATGCGATCAATAGTCATGTTTTGGGCAAAAACCATCTTTCCCTTGACTGTCTTTGAAATCAAATTTAGCAGCGCGTATGAAATCATTGCCTAGAATTCCTAAAGCAATTCCTATCCTTAAGTCATGTACAAAAAAATGGCGCTGGTCTTTAAAACAAATGTCGCCTACTTTTATGTCAGCTCAGTACCACACCGCCCATTACCCCCCCCCCCCCCCCAGGCCATTCATCCTCCCCCGCTAAAGCCATAACTCTTGCCCGACAACCAACACCACCAAATGTCCAGAAAAAAGGGGAGCACCCTTAAACCAAACTATATCCTGAGACCAGGACGAAAGATCTGTTGTTCTTCTCCTAATACCTCATCATTAAGATCCAGGATATTTCATCTAGCTTCAGAAATCATTTGCATCTTATACCAACTGTCAGAAGACCAACTTGCCTTGAAATTTGATTATATTACTTTTTATAGTTGATCATATCTTGCTGCCAGGTAAATTTATTTTTTTTCAAAACATTTATACTGGTTCAAGTATTTATTATTATCAAACATCAAAATTTGAGGTCTGATGAACTTCAAAAGATACTAGCATGTATCTGTACAATATATAGTACATCACTTTTTTCTCAATTTCCCGATCACTTTCCCGTTGCCAAAAGCTAATGTAAAAGTGATTTGCAAAAACAAGACTACAGCCACCATTCAGCCAAAACACACAGTCTATTCATTACGTATAATTGAACAATATAGGCACCATGTTAAGTAAATTTATAGCATTTATAACATAACGGTTTTGAGGATTTCCAATCATTTACAGACTATCTTGCTTTTTTGCACAATATAGTCTCAAAAGTGTATTCATGCGCATCTCTCACAGTAATAAAATAATGCCTAAGTGTCCCATAAGTGAAATAGGATATAAGAAACGTGCATGAAGCCTAAAGTTTTAAAGTTTAAAATTGGCTTTACTTTATTGTTTTGGAATTTTAAAGTTTAGTCAAATTCTTCATGCATACTTAGGCCTTTGCATACTGTGATTTATTTGTACTCTAAAAAAAAAAAAAGGAAGTTGTTCCGACAGTTTGTGAGATTAAAAGAAACCAAAAGTAAATGCATTAAAAGAAACCAAAATGAAAGTTGTTAGCTGGCTTTCTAAAATTTACTTAATTTGATTAATTATCAGTTTTTAAATAATATATAATTGAATTTACAATGGCAAGATAAGTCTGAGATGGAGGCAAGGCAGTTATTTAACAGCGGCGGGTTGGTG
Source organism: Rhysida immarginata (assembly GCA_023313115.1). Lineage (NCBI taxonomy): Eukaryota > Metazoa > Arthropoda > Chilopoda > Scolopendromorpha > Scolopendridae > Rhysida > Rhysida immarginata. The sequence goes on along the minus strand of JAHWFO010026798.1, from coordinate 616,760 downwards.
GGGGGGGGGGGGGTCATTTGAGTTGTTCTCGAATCTAAGCCGAGGGGGACTTCAGTTTAGGGGGAGAAAAAAAAAATTGGCTTAGATTCGAGCCAATATGGTGTTATGTTAACGAAAATTAAAAATATCGAGGCATGTAATCTCAAATGCACCCTTCAAAAAGGCCGGGGAAGAAAGGCAAAGCCGGTCTAGATCGATATATTCTGATACAATATACTACAGGGCAACAGTTTGATAAAGAAAATTTATTGGATTTAACAGCTGTTATAATACCAGGAGAGATTAAAGAAGAACTTAATTTAATTAAAGAGGTTGACAGAATGATTTTTCTTAAAAATGCCCAATCTCAATACATTGCTGGAACTGCTCATTTGATTAAGAAAGCCCTGACTTGTTCAATGAGAGCTAAAAAAGCTCTTGGATGCTTAAAACCATCAGAAAGAAAAACTGAACAAAGTTTGCAGTACATTGTGATAGTAGCCAGGTCATTACCTATACAAGTTGCTGAAGATGTTCTTCAGGATGAATGGAAATGTCTCCAATTAGATGACCCTGAAGAAATTACACAAGACATTGATAAATACTGGGCCCATTTCTTTTCTCTAAAAAACAGCAGTGAATCTCTGGTAAATACAGTCCAGTCACATTAAAGTGACCACCCCCTATGTTCAACGTCAGCAGAAAATGGTTAAGTCCAGAACGTACATACCAGTATCAGAGGTGGGGGGGGGGGTATAGGAAGGGTGTCGGAGGGAAGCAGAAAACATGGCAATTGTTGGAGTCATGGTGAAAAGTAGCGATTCACCTGACCTCTAAAAGGGGCATGATCATAGGCTTCAGAGCCAAGGGCAGCAGTATTTCCGAAACTGCTAGTTTTGTGAACTGTTCGCGTGCCGCCGTGGTGAAAGTTTACCGTGCATGGCAGAATCGCAATGCCCAAAATCAGCGACGTGCCAAGTGAGGGGCACAACGGGCCATAGATGACAGAGGTGAACGACGGCTACGGAGATGCGTGCAAGCGAACAGACATGCAACCGTGGACTAACTGACCTCCCAGATAAACCAGGGGGCTACCAAAAGTGTATCATCACCAAGTGTGTTCAGCTGTATGGGGCTCCGTAGCAGACTGCTGTTCGTGCACCAATGCCGACGGCTGGTCACCGGCAACAAAGACAGACATTTGCACGCCAGTACCGCAACTGGACAGCAACAGAGTGGCAAAAGGTGGCTTTTTCCAATGAATCATGGTTTATGTTCCATCAGACAGATGGGCGATGGCATGTACGGTGTTCAGTATCAGAAAACAAACTCCCTGCAACATGTGCCGCAAGGGTCCAGGCCGTAAGAGGCAGCGTTTGGTCTGGGAAAAGTTTTCATGGCATTCCCTGGGTGTACTCATTATTGCGGATGGCACCATGGATCAATGGAAATACGCATCTGTCATTTCGGACCTTGTCCACCCCTACATGCACATTGTTTCCTCAGCACGATGGCATCGTCCAGCAGGACTATGCGATGTGCCTTACAGTGCCACAGAACTGGAGTCTGTATGGTTTCACATCCCTGTCAATACCTTCCAGAACCTTATTGACTCTTCCTGCCCATCTCATAGCTGTCCGCACCGTGAAAGTTGGTTATTCTGGCTATTGACAGGTGGCCACATTAATGTGACTGGACTGTGTATATTAATGTATCTAGACTAGTGAAAGCAACTCTGTGCCTGTCACATGGGAATGCTGAAAGACATTTTTCGGTTTCCAAGTGGTTTCTTGATACTTGTCCGCAAATGGCTCTAAGAACTCTTAATACTATTCTGATAATTAAGGATTCTATGAAACTGTATAATGGCTTACCCGATTCTATGTACCTTTAACTATTTTTTCACAAAGTTTCCAAGTTTATTTAAGCACTTTTCATAGTGCTCAACGTACCTCCGCATGATCACTTCATAGAAGCTGCCGCCGAAGAATAAAATCACGCAATTTTCACTTGTTCATCGTCGCTGAAATGCAGGCTGCCGATGATCTCACAAGCCATTCCTTGTACCTACGGTATTACCAAAAACTTGATCTTTCTTGAGCAAACTGATCACAAAAACTGTTATTTAGAAGAACAGAGATAGATTGCAGGAAAAAAACACTTGAAACAGCAAGAAGAGCAAAAGAAAATGGAAGAAGAAAGAATGATGAAAGTAGAAAATTCAAAGAAAACGATTGAAGAAATGGAATCTGAACTGAGTCAGAGGAAGAAAGAACTTGATACCACTAGAGAGACAGCTGATATCATGTTTGATGAAGCTACTACTAGATTAAAAAAGCTTTACAGAAGGGAGGCCTGTAAGAAATGCACTTGGCTCAGGGAATGTTAGGTGTTGGTTCGTTAAAAAATGCTGAAAAACAAGGATATAAGGAAGTTGAAAAGTTGCAAAATATTGTTGGAAAAAGGAAAATTTCTTTGATTACAAACTTGTTCTCAAAAAAACCCAGAAAAAGACAGTGTAATAAATGTCAATGTTCTTTAGACTGTTTAGTTAATCCTTTTTCTTTTAGTGTTTATATTAAATCTGATTATTCTCAATGTACGTTATATTTTGCAGTTTCTTTATTAAAAGTATTTAATTTTGAGCCATTTTTTGCCATTTTATGAGAGGATTATATTTTAAAATTGTAAAAATCCTGTAAAACTTTATAATTAGTATCTGTAATAGATTATAATGTTAACAGAGCTCTTGTTTTTTTGTTGTTTAATATCTTAGTCTACAAAGTCTCTTTTTTTGATCCCCTATCATGCGCCGATCCCTGCATTGGGATAGTCATGATCCTACGTAAACAGTGAGGTAGAAAAGATTGTTCGAGCCTCTGTGCCAATACTTCATTGGAAATATTTGTAATAGGCCGATCTGTGACTGCCTGATTGGCCCTAATTAGTTTAAAGTACACTCTTTAGACACATGGTTAGGACTATCGCACTTCCAGCATCTGCCAGGGTGAAGTGGCCTGCACTTCCTTTGCTGGTGCTGCTTATTGCCTTCTAGCTTAGTAATCTTCGTTTTCATGATTAATCTGTTCAGCCTGTGCCTGCATTAATTACTTATGTTCTAAAAGGTATTCATCTAAGACAGCGATAATGTCCGCTGACGTCTTGCATACCACTATATTGATGTTAGCATTAATTATTTCTGCATTACTTGCGCTATTTTGTTTCTCTAGCCCTATTTTCTCAACTTAGTCTGTGATTTCGATGGCTTCTTGAAAAGAACTAGGGGTTTTGCACATAAAAACCTTGCGGAGTTTCGCCCTTAGTTTTCTCGACTTTCAATAATAAGGTTTGGTCTGTTCTATTTTTAAATCCGTCGTCTTCTGTTGCTATGCGACAAAATAATTAAAAATAATTTGGTCTCTTTGCATAGAGGTAAACTGTTTCACCTTGTTTCTGCTTTGCCTGATAAAATTCCAGTTCCACATTAAAAAGGCATTCTGTTTTCGGAAACAATCCTAACTGGTGTTCTTTCATCTCTGAATAAGTTGCATTATCAGATAATGAATGTTTATTATAGCGATCCGCAACTTTGCCTTTAATTTTAGACCAGTCAATTTAATTCCAAACTACACTCAGCACCACATATTCCGGCAACCCTGCGATCTGGGTGACTGCCTCCACAGCATCGAAGAATGCCTTAGTGGCGACTGAACCCTCGTCACCAGGAAAAGTCGGAATTAAGTTAGTAAAGCTTACTATGGAATCGCTTCTGACTGCTATCAGCAAATTGCCCTGACTGCCATCTAAATGATTACTTAAATTTTGTTCATGTGCCATTGTGATATCCTATACAGGGTGATTTACATCGAATGTAAAATACTTAAAGGGGGTATTATAGAGGTTAAGATAAACACAAAACGTCCATAAAGATAACAGGACACCACTGATCCACATAAAACTTTTAATAGGACGTATGCGCATTTCGGCAGCCACGCTGCCTTCTTCAGCGTACACAAGGATTTTGATCAGAACAGACAAATCTGTTCAGATAAAGGGCAAGGATTTACAGCATCTTTTATAGTACAAAGTCAGGGAAAAACAGCCAATAGTGAACAAGTTATTACAGCGCGAAATAAAGGAACAATCAAAAAAAAAATTTTACCAAATTTTTTTTTTTTTACAAACAGCCAATTAAATCAAATTACAACACAAAAAAATTAAAAATTACAGGGTCACTCTGTCGTCATTGGTCTGGTTGTCACTTGTCAAGTTCGGTCTTCTCTTGGGCAATTTTGGTAGATGTATCCGATTTCCGATGTCTTTTAGGTGGGTTACATCTACTGGGCCTCCGTCACTGTTCAATAGTTTTCTAGGATCCTCCGTGTTAATTGCAAAAGATTCCACAAAATTCAGCAGATGGCGGTCTCCAGTGCTGTGTATAATGTCGAAGTTTTCTTGCTTATAGTCATGTCCTTGGTCCAGGATATGGTCCGCAAACCTCGATATTCCATATTTCCCGTTTCTAATGCGTGTAAGGTGTTCATTAATTCTAGTACAAACTGCCCTCCGAGACTGACCATAATAGACTGCCTCACATTTGGCACAAGGCAGTTTGTACACACCTGGTTTGTCTTCTGGGGCAATTTTGTCTTTGGGATTCTTCAGTCGCTTTTCTAACGTGTCAGAGCTTCTGTATGTAATTTCCATACCAAAGTCTTTGGCGATCTTTTCCATGCCTTTGTTTAGTTGCCTGTTATACGGGAGTACTAGTCTTGCATCAGTTTTCTTACTTCTCTGTAGCGTAGTGATTTTTTGTACCGCCAATTTTCGTTAAACTCGTTTGGTAATATTGTCAACCATATCTTCTTTGAAACCATTCTGCCTAGCAAACTCTTTAATGGTTTGGATTTCCTTCGTCCTGTTTTCTTTTTCCAACGGAATCACATGTGCTCGGTGCACCATGTGCCTGAATGCCGCAAGTTTGTGGAGGTGGCAGTGATTGGAACTTTGCTTTATATAGTTTGCGACAAAGTTCTTCTTCCTATAAATATTATAGTCTAGTGTCTGATCATTCCTGGTTATCCTGAGGTCCAGAAACGGGAGGCTGCCATTGTCTTCCATTTCCTTTGTGAAATTGATATTCGGACATAGTTTGTTCAAATTGTTCAAAAACATGTCTAAATTTTCTTCGCAGTTGAAGATTGCGAATACATCAACATACCGCAGCCAAATGTTTGGGAAATATTTAAACTCGGATATGGCCTGGTTTTCAAGTTTTCTCACATAAATGTTGGCAATGAACGGGCTGATACTACTCCCCATTGGAGTGCCATCGGTCATTTTATACCATTTATTGTTGAACAGGAACACGTTGTTAAATACAATTAGCTTAATCACCCTGATGACGTCACTCACTACACCAAGAGGCCACTCATTGTCATCCATAGTTTCTTCAAGAGCTTCAATGGCTCTTATAAGCGGTATGCTTGGGTAAAGTGACTCAATGTCAAAGGAGACTAACCGGTCCTCGTTTTCAATCAGAGTATCGGATTAGACGCAAGTAAGAACTCCGAACTAAAAAATCGGTTACAAACCCAATTAACTGCGAATGCTCTCAACTACAAGCAAACTAGAAACCACCATAGGTTAGGATCCATCACCAGACAGCTGAATGAAAAAGATGTCTTTTACCTTAAAGATGATAAATCAAACCATATTGTAATAGTAGATAAATCCAGGTATTTTCAAGAAATCCAGAACATGCTAGACGAAGGACCGTACTTAGAACTACCAAGTAACCCGGTAAATAAGTTGGTCATAAAAGTCAAGAACTGCATCAAACAATGCAAATACATATTCAAAGACCGAAAACCTAGTGAGTTGATACCTACAAACCCGATGCCCCCCCGGTTATATTGCCTGCCAAAAACACATAAAGAAGGAAGCAAATGGAGACCTATCGTCAACAACATCGACTCACCAACGGACCTACTAGCTAAGTACATTTTAAAAAACTATTTACTTAAGTTAAACCTAAATGGATTGGATTTCACAATTAAAAATTCAGTGGATTTATGTCAAAAGTTAAGCAATACTCTGATTGAAAACGAGGACCGGTTAGTCTCCTTTGACATTGAGTCACTTTACCCAAGCATACCGCTTATAAGAGCCATTGAAGCTCTTGAAGAAACTATGGATGACAATGAGTGGCCTCTTGGTGTAGTGAGTGACGTCATCAGGGTGATTAAGCTAATTGTATTTAACAACGTGTTCCTGTTCAACAATAAATGGTATAAAATGACCGATGGCACTCCAATGGGGAGTAGTATCAGCCCGTTCATTGCCAACATTTATGTGAGAAAACTTGAAAACCAGGCCATATCCGAGTTTAAATATTTCCCAAACATTTGGCTGCGGTATGTTGATGTATTCGCAATCTTCAACTGCGAAGAAAATTTAGACATGTTTTTGAACAATTTGAACAAACTATGTCCGAATATCAATTTCACAAAGGAAATGGAAGACAATGGCAGCCTCCCGTTTCTGGACCTCAGGATAACCAGGAATGATCAGACACTAGACTATAATATTTATAGGAAGAAGAACTTTGTCGCAAACTATATAAAGCAAAGTTCCAATCACTGCCACCTCCACAAACTTGCGGCATTCAGGCACATGGTGCACCGAGCACATGTGATTCCGTTGGAAAAAGAAAACAGGACGAAGGAAATCCAAACCATTAAAGAGTTTGCTAGGCAGAATGGTTTCAAAGAAGATATGGTTGACAATATTACCAAACGAGTTCAACGAAAATTGGCGGTACAAAAAATCACTACGCTACAGAGAAGTAAGAAAACTGATGCAAGACTAGTACTCCCGTATAACAGGCAACTAAACAAAGGCATGGAAAAGATCGCCAAAGACTTTGGTATGGAAATTACATACAGAAGCTCTGACACGTTAGAAAAGCGACTGAAGAATCCCAAAGACAAAATTGCCCCAGAAGACAAACCAGGTGTGTACAAACTGCCTTGTGCCAAATGTGAGGCAGTCTATTATGGTCAGTCTCGGAGGGCAGTTTGTACTAGAATTAATGAACACCTTACATGCATTAGAAACGGGAAATATGGAATATCGAGGTTTGCGGACCATATCCTGGACCAAGGACATGACTATAAGCAAGAAAACTTCGACATACACAGCACTGGAGACCGCCATCTGCTGAATTTTGTGGAATCTTTTGCAATTAACACGGAGGATCCTAGAAAACTATTGAACAGTGACGGAGGCCCAGTAGATGTAACCCACCTAAAAGACATCGGAAATCGGATACATCTACCAAAATTGCCCAAGAGAAGACCGAACTTGACAAGTGACAACCAGACCAATGACGACAGAGTGACCCTGTAATTTTTAATTTTTTTGTGTTGTAATTTGATTTAATTGGCTGTTTGTAAAAAAAAAAAAATTTGGTAAAATTTTTTTTTTGATTGTTCCTTTATTTCGCGCTGTAATAACTTGTTCACTATTGGCTGTTTTTCCCTGACTTTGTACTATAAAAGATGCTGTAAATCCTTGCCCTTTATCTGAACAGATTTGTCTGTTCTGATCAAAATCCTTGTGTACGCTGAAGAAGGCAGCGTGGCTGCCGAAATGCGCATACGTCCTATTAAAAGTTTTATGTGGATCAGTGGTTTCCTGTTATCTTTATTGAAGTTCGTCCACAGTGTCCGGCTCCAGTTCTCTCTTACAAAACGTCCTATGAACATGGGTTCAAATATGAACGATAACTGAGATATGAACAGAAATAAAAATGCTGCCACCAAGATCAACAAGTTAATAACTCAGGTTCTGTAAAGCCTAGATTAATGCAATTTGGGGGAATAACAAGGTACATAAGACTGTGTATACCGTTAAAATTTGATTGAATTCCAACGAGAAGTTTCAGAGTTACAGTCAAAATTGTGGCAAGTGCTAGTTAGTACTCACAAGTGAACACGTACGTATTATGATGTTGAATGAATAACTTGGAAACTTCTTGTTAGAATTAGATCAAATTTTAAAGGTATACACAGTCTTATGTACTGTTATTCCTCCAAATTTCATTAATCTAGGCTTTACAGAATCTGAGTTATTATAACTTGTTGATCTTGGTGGCGGCATTTTTATTTCTGTTCATATCTCTGTTATCGTTCATATTTGAACCCATGTTCATAGGACGTTTTGTGTTTATCTTAACCTCTATAATACCCCCTTTAAGTATTTTACATTCGATGTAAATCACCCTGTATATAGGAATATATATACTGTATATATTTAATAAGGGTCACTAGGTAGTCTTAATAACAGAATAACTTTAATTAAACAAGAGTATAATATGAGGAACTTGAAGATGCAAAAAGATAAAGCTAAGTTAAAACTACGCTAACAAATTATTGTAAGCTAATCTGGACACTGAAAGTGTCGTGTGCCTCTTTTGATCGGGAGGGACACGGTAACCCTAACGTCCATAACGTTTGTAGATCAAAGTAAGAGTTAAAATAAGAACACAATAAAATAATGAAAGAAACACAGTAAAGGGGTACTTACTCTTAAAGCAGGTCCAGGAAGCGTGGTCCCTCTAGTTGAGATGGGAGGTCCAAGTTGTTACTAGCAGAGCTGAGTTGTCCAAGACTCCATGCTTCTTCCGACCCCTGCTTATATACCCCAAGAAATCTCCCATCAGCCCGTGTGCTAATGCAAGATTCTGATTGGCCATTGTCTGTCTTGACCTTAGTGCCATCTGTCACTTCTGGTGGAGAAACGCTCAAAACATGGCGATGTCTCCACGTGGTTACGTGGGATCTCCTGGCCACATGGGAGGGTAGTTTTTATCCGACAAACTTTCAATTCGTTGTGACACTTGTCACAGTAGTCCCATTTTAGTTCTTTATTTTGAAGTGGGGATGAGGAAGTGGTTTTGTTAATACATCTTCAATCATCCTTGTAGACTCGCAGTATTTAAACACAATTATACCCTTTTCAACAATATCATGAAGATGGTGTTTAACATCAATATGCTTAGTACACGTGTTAATTTTCTCACTTTGGGCAAGTTCTATACATCTTTGGTTATCTTCTTACACTACTGTAGATTGGGTCACACGTTCATCTAAATCTTCTAAGAGTTGAGTTAGCCAAATGACCTCTTGACTTGCAGCTGACACATACTCTGCCTCCATAGCAGATAAAGCAACAGATGTTTGTTTCTTGTTAGCCCATGAAATCTGTGCATCTCCAAGCTTGAATAAGTATCCACTTGTAGATTTTCTATCTTGATGATCAACTGCCCAGTTAGCATCCACTTAGCCTACAAGTTGAAGTTTAATGCTTGCAGATATTCTTAATTCTTTTATTTGCCTATAGTGGTGCAACAATTTCTTGATAATTTCCCAATCTCTTTTATGAGGAATTTCTATGAGTCTACTTAGGATACTTGTTGCAACCATAATATTAGGACGTGTGGTTAATAGCAATATGTAATAGCATTCCTATTGCATGTCTATATTTTTCATTATTCAGCAGATGATCGTACTCCCCTTCAAACTTGAGATATTCTGTATTCATAGGCATGAATGAACCTTTAGCCTCGGTTAATCCAAATTTATCGATCATATCATTAATTTTTGCAGTCTGGTTGCAGAAAAACTTCCATCCTTTTTACGAGCAATCTATATTCCTAAGTAAAATGCAATACCATCCAAATTTTTAACTTTAAAATGATTTGGTGATGATTCAAGCTCTGCTATAGCCTTCTCATTTTCATGAATAATATCAACATACAGGAGCAAATACGTTGGCTTTTTATTTTCCCTTTTGGTAAATAGACCTGGATCTTCTTCGTGTGAATCCCTGATTCAATAAAGCCTTATTCATTGTAAAGTTCCATGCCAGATCTGATTGCTTAAGTCCATAGAGGGATTTTTGAAATTTGCATACAAGATGTTCTTCTCCTTTTTAATATATCCTTCAGGTTACGACGTATAAGGTGCGTCCAATAAATATAGAACCACCCATGAAAATGCAAATAATTTACATTTTTTAACACAATTAAATAACAATTTATTTATTGTTTATAAATGACAATGTGAGCATGTTGACACAATATAATGATAAAATAAGAAATAGAAAGAAAAATAAACTGAAAAGGGTAGATTTTGCCTGTCCAAAAATTATAAAACCACAGTCAAAAAAAAAAAAACGGAAAAAAAGAAAAACAATTCTTCTCTAAAAGGCAACAAGGTGGTGGCAGTCTAATGGTGTGGGTGCATTTGGATTTTATGGAAGTTCAAAGTTGGCTTTTGTCGATGGACGAATGAATGCAATTAAATACCAACAAATGCTTGAAACGAATTTATTGCCATTCGGGGAGAGAATGGGAGGATGTTACTGGGAGTTCCAGCAAGACAACGCTCCTGTTCAGTGCAAAAAGCACTCAACAATGGTTTCAACAAAAAGGTATCAAAGTGATGAACTGGCCACCACTTTCTCCCGACCTAAACCCAATGGAGAATTTTTGCGGTAGCTTGGCACGAGCAGTTTACAAGGGTGGAAAACAATATGCAAATGTTGACGATTTGAAGAGGTCTGTTGTTGAAAAATGGGGAAAAATTGGACGAGGAAGTGTTCAAAAAACTTGTTGAGACAATGCCAACCCGAGCTATAAAAGTTCTGGAAGCTCAAGGAAAATTTATTGGATATTAAGCTTTGTGGTTTTATAATTTTTGGACAGACAAAATCTACCTTTTTCAGTTTATTTTTCTTTCTATTTCTTATTTTATCATTACATTGTGTCAACATGCTCACATTGTCATTTATAAACAATAAATAAATTATTTGTTACCCTACTAGATAGTGTACAGCAGCACAATAAGGGAATCTTTAGGTGTTGAGCCGCTACTTTAGGTGTTGAGAGAGATCTCAGTTGCGCTGGTATGGCCACGTGATACGGATGCCGCAAACTAGTCTTCCCAGGCAGTTGTTATTTTCCAAGCTGGTGGGTAAGAGACCAACGGGTCGGCCTAGAATCAGGTGGCTAGACTACATGGAGAATCTGGGTTCGAGTCACTTGGATATTACCAGGGAGAACATGCGCCTGATGGCGGAAGATTGCGATCGCTAGAGATCCTCCATAGGGCTGCTGTCCCCATGACCCTAACGGATAAGCGGGTTTGAAAAGTAAGTTATTTGTGTTAAAAAATGTAAGAGTTATTTGCATTTTCATGGGTGGTTCTATATTTATTGGACGCACCTTAGAGTTCAAGTCTTCCCATTAAGAAATGCAGTTTGAACATGGTAATGCTTAACTCTTGAGTTGTTGCACAGCTGCTATTGTCATTAAGACTCTAAAATACACTGCTCATAACAATTAAAGGAACACTTGTAGAATCCCCTACAGATGGCTTAAATAATACTTTTTAGCAATTTCATCTTCTGCAACAAGAAACCTACTATCTCCCTCATATTGAAGCCAACACATTTTGCTACCAGATGTTCTGAGAAATTTGCATAGTTATAATCCACTTAAAAAAAAATAATAACGAAGAGCACGAAGTGACGGAAGTATTTTGGATTTGATCAACTAACTTATAGATTGATTTTAATGATAAACAACATATGAATAACGTAAAATAATGCATCGAATAATGTACAATAGAAAAAATCGTTCAAAACTACATGTACTATGTGCTAAGCATTTCCAACGCTAAAACATCGGCAATTCCACTCTTTGCCAAAGATATGTATTCGCGTCAACATTGCTGAGTTGCACTCGTAATACGTATTTTTCAGTAAATTACTAGCTTTCAAAGAAGAAAATTGCAAGGAAAAATTAAACTACATTAAATATAGTAACACTTTTTCAAATTAAGGCAACCTTATACACAAGTCGGCATTTTAAATTTTTAATTGTAGCTGTTTATGTGGAAAAGGGGGAGAGGGTGCCTCTATAATCAGTCATCATTCCGAATTTCATGGAAAATAATCAGCTCGAAGAAAGCTGGCTTGTAACAATTCTCATATTAATATTCTTAATTAACTTTTATAGCCCTCCAAAACAGGCTAAATGCATTAGGGGAACTATAAAATTGTTTAACTTAGAATATTTTAATCGTCATAACCGTTACAAATTATGCATTTGTGCAAAAAAATCCCTGATCGGAAGTCATTGTCGGCCATCTTGGATTTCATGAAAAAGTTGCAGACTTGTGGAATACAGACTTGCGGAGGGACCACTGTATATATAAAATAATAATCCGATCCTATTTTACTATAAATTTTGTATAAATAAGTACAATTGTCTCGTACGATAGAGTTCAATTTCTTTCTTCTATTAATATAGAATACCCCTTCCCCTCAGCAAAAAAAAAAAAAACAAAAAAAAAAACAAACTAAAATTCTGTTACTTTTTTTACTTTTTGAAAAGGCAACTCTGTCACTAATCGGTAAAAAGTTATCTGATAAAAACATGGTGGATTTGAGTTCATGGCTTTAAATTATCCGGCCTTTGTTCAATAGTTTTCTAGCAGTGAAATTAATATTCTAACCCTTCAGAACAATAATTAACCAGTCACATATTTTCATTCATAAATTAATATGTACTTCACATGTTAAAGTTATTGTCGGCGATTCCTTCAAGCCCACTCTATTCCAAGGTGTTGTGATGTCATAGAATGCTTTGTCGTGCTATTGGTTGGCAGTTCGTTGATAGCATCATAGCTGCTGCCGAAGAGTTACACTAAATTAAAAATGAGATACTCTAATTGACACAGTTCATTAATAAATTTATAAGTTTCATTAAGTATATAAAAATAATTTAGATAGTTATATAAATAATAAAATTACTATCTAAATTACTTTGTAATATACAATGGGACACTAAAACGAAGTACATGTAGTTCGATCTTTTTTTTTGTTCTATCCAAAATTACTGATAATGATTTTTTAATTCAGAAAAAACGTTTTTTTTTGTTTTTTTTTCAGGCCGCACTCCTAAAATTTTCGATGTTTTTGGGTTTTGAGCTGCGGCTTATATTTGAAAAAATATGGTAATATAAAAATTACATAAAATTTATTGAAGCAATACTGTCAGAAATGTTTAATAGATGACTGATGTGTTTCAAAGTTAATCTTCATTTACGGAGCCAGTAGGGAAAGATGAAAAATAGGCAATTTTATGTACAAAAGGAAACAAAATGACCGATCGGGTTAATCCTGAAAATATTACAATGACATGGCAGACAGTTATTGTAGTTAAATCAAAATTTAAATTACAGATGGCAATTTAAAATTGACACATTTTAAATTAAAAGAAGCTTTTGCTCTTGTTTGTTTTTTTAATAGGGTTGTTTGACCATATTCTGTCTCAGTGCAGGTTAGATTGTTATATGTTGGATATAAATAGTATCGACAGCTCTTCCTTATTGTTGATCAAATGGCATTGGATTTAAGGACGGTTGCCTAGACACGACATTGTTGGTATTCAGCGAGGCTCTTCATTCTTGTGCCACAGAGCGAACAAAGACGTTCATCGCCATTGATTGTATCTTAGACCTTTTTATGTATATATAAATTTAGACAACTGTATTTGCATATTGGACAATATAATTCTTATTCCTTAACTACTATTTTGGCATTTCATTTCTCAACATCCTACACCTTTCAAAATCCAACAGGTTATGGGTCAAGACATCGTCAGCCACTGCGCAACTGCATATGAAAGGTAGGATGTTTAACCCTAACAATTGCTATAGAGTTCGAATTCAATTTGACTGCCTTTACTACGTGTGATATATCTCAACTCCGACGAATTGAGATTTAATGTGCGAATAGATGATTATCAAGCAATAATTCCAGTGCACGTTTCACCGAATTAATTGAATCAAAACCGTCTACCGGACTTCTTCCGACATGGCGAGTATGTTTAATGCGACCCATTTCAAAACTCTCTCGAAGGATAATTATGATACCTGGAGGATGCAAGTTCAAGCTCTCCTCATCAAAAATGAAACGTGGGATTATGTTTGTGGTGAGAAACCTAAGCCAAAACTAATTGAAGGAGCAACAGAGTCGGTGACATAGACATTAATGGTGACCTCCTGACCATCATGCTCTTATACAGTCTGCCTGACTCCTTCGAAAACTTCAGATGCGCAGTAGAGACTCGTGACGTACTCCCTACCGCTGAATCACTTCGAATAAAGATTATCGAAGAAAGCGATTCCGGGAGACACAAGTCCGTCGTTAGTGATTCAAACGCCTTACACGTCAAACATTCTTCCTTCCGGCCCCAAGCCCAAAGCTCCGGAAGATGAGACTCCAAGAAGCATAAAGATAGACTGAAGCCAATCAAATGTCATTTTTGCGGTTTTCCAGGCCATAAAATTGTTGAATGCCGAAAAAAGAAAGAGTGAAAGTCAACATCGAGATCATACTAACGAAACTCATTATGCTGATGCGCTCGAGGCAACATCGACGCCATTGTCAATCAATCCTCCAAAACGCAATATATGGTTTCAAGACAGTGGAGCCACTTCCCACTTGTGCAACGATATGACGCTCTTCAACAAACCCAAAGAAATAAAATGTGGACTTCGTTTGGCCGATAGCACCATTACCCAGATCGAAGCCAAAGGAGACGTTGCCCTTTCAGTCGATGCAAATGGACGTTCGAAGTCCGTTGTGCTGCAAAACGCACTGTTTGCCCCTGATCTTCGGACAAATCTTCTATCAGTCGCAAAACTGGTTGATGGGAAGAATGTCGTAATCTTCACCAAGAACGGAGCGACCGTTAAGGACACTCGTGGGAATGTTCGATTTAAGGCCGATCGTAATGGCGATTTATTCTACGTGCGTGACAAAGCACAGGAAGCTAACGCAGTTGCAAGTGAAAAACTTTCTGCCATAGAAAGATGGCATCAATGTCTTGGTCACCTCAACGATAATGACTTATGATCATTAATCCAAAAAGGATATATTGATGGATGTAAATCCACCTACGACCCAGTTTCATCTACATGCAAGATATGCATCACCGGCAAGTTGGCCTGCTTGCCTTTTCCAACGTGCAAGGAGAGGTCCTCTACACCATTGGAAGTCGTTCACTCAGATGTGTGCGGACCCATGCGCTTCGAATCTGAAGGTGGAGTACAATATTTCAACAAACGATAAGAAGAAACCTCCGGTGCAACCCCAAGCAAAACTAGCTCCGGGATGACCACGGAAAATTTTCACAGGGAATCCTGGAAGGCCCAAAAAGGAATATAAATTGGTTACAAACCCTGATGACCATAAAGATCTCCCTGAACTTCCGATTAATGATGAAAGCAGGGTGCGTATGTGGCCTTGAAAACCTTGAAAATGCTTGAATTTCATAATTTTTTTTCAAGGCCTTAAATATTCGGGAAAAATGAAGGTTTTCTTAGATGAACCTGGAAAATCCTTGAAAACCGACAGTTTGTAGTTCATTCTTTAATTCAGTTTCATACAATTGTCGCTGTAGTCACTAATGCTTCTGTTTTACTTTCGTTTTCTGTTTGCTGGATTCACTAATAATTCAAGGCACGCTAATAAAAAAAAATTTTCATTCGAAATATAGCTAAATGTTCATTCAACGAACTTTGGCTTAAAAATCCTGTCTATGCAAGTTGGGTATCAAAAGATATTAATAATTGTCACATTGCAAAATGTATTATATGCTTGAAGAACGTGGATAAAAATGCGACGATCAAAGCCGAAACACTTTGGGCATTAAAGGTAGTTAAGTCATTATTCCTATCGTTCATGTGCTGGAAATGATTTATTATTTAAACTTATGTTTCCGGACAGTGTGATAGCAGGAAATTTCTCCTGCAGAGAAAAAAAATGTGCCTACATCTGTTGCTTTGGCTTGGCTCCTTATTTTAAATCCCTTGTCAGTAATATTAAACGTGAAAATAAACATTTCGTAATTTTATTTGATGAGAGTTTAAACAAATTTACTCAAACAAAACAAATGGATGTTCACGTTAGATTATGGGAAGATGGTAAAATCCAAACAAGATATTTTAGTTCAGTCTTCTTGGGACATGCAACAGCAGATAAAATGATGGAACTATTTCGACAATGAATTGAATGCCTGCCAACAAAAAATATTCTTCAATTATCAATGGATGGGCTGAATGTGAACTGGAAATTTTTTGATTAGTTTCAAGCTTCGATTTTCTTCTGATTTTAATGTGTCACTTTTAAATGTTGGTAGTTGTCCATATAATGAACAATTCATTTAGACATGGATCCATGGCTAGTGGATGGGGAATTGAAAAACTTCTTACAAGCATGTACAGATTATTCAAAGATTCTCCTGTAAGAAGAGAAGATTTTATAGATAAAATAGGTGCACCAAAAATGCCACTTAAATTTTGTCCACACAGATTTTGCTTGTGAGAGAGCTATTGAACTTTGGTCATATTTTGAAAAATACGATAATGAAATTAGCAAAAGGGTATTTTAAAATCCTAGCACTGCTTCCTTTGATGTAATACACAAATTCTTACAAGATCCTTTTACTATACCGAAGTTGCACTTTTTGAAAGGATATCAGGTAGATAAACCTTTGCTTCCATTTCTGGGTAAGGATATGGAGAAAATTATTAGAAGTTTAATGAATCGCTTTATTAAGAAGACTGTAATGGATGAAGCATCTTCAATTATACAGCTTTTTAACTTAGATTTCAATGATAGCAATGTGTGTTGCCATTACAAAAGAATTGATATTGGTTTTCCAGCAGAACGGATATATATTAAGAGAAGGACGAGACACAAGAACCCTGGAATACAATAAATAAGTTATTAATTAAAAATACAAATTAAATAAAAAAATAAGATAATAAACAAAAATAATTAATCAAAATCAAAATAAAAAGCTGACGTTTCGGATAGAGACTATCCTTTATCAAAGCAAAAAAAGGATAATTCTCTAAAAGCAAATAGGATATTAGAGAATTATTCTGAAGTTATGAAAGTTATACTATCCGTCCGTTAGTACAACTTTCATAACTTCAGGATAGTTCTCTAATATTCCATTTGCTTTTAGAATTATCCTTGTTTTGCTTTGATAAAGGATAGTCTATATCCGAAACGTCAGCTTTTTATTTTGATTTTGATTATTTTTGTTTATTATATCTTATTTTTTTATTTAATTTGTATTTTTAATTAATAACTATTATTTATTTTCAAGCAGAAACAATAATAAAGGTTTGAGATCAAAGAATGTTAGTGAGCGGCAAGTTATGGATTTCCGAATACAATGCAGAACATTTTTACAAGAACTACTTTCAAAACTACTAGTTAAAAACCCCATGCAGTGTTCTCTTGTTCGTCACCTGAAGTGTTTAGACCCCAATTAATGGCCACAGATGGACATTCATGTGTGAAAAATTTCAAATCAATTTTAACACTTGTAGATGCGCATCGCCTCCAGCCTGAAGAGTGTGATAGTGTGTTATGGCAATTCCAAGAATTTGTAACTGATGTAGCAAAAATAAACTCAGGTTTCATAAATTTTGATTCAACTGAAGAGGCATCAAGAATTTATGTATTGTTTAATGAATGTACGTCTTCAAATCCATCCTTCAAACAGTTGTGGAATATTATTCAGTCTCTATTACTTTTATCACATGGACAAGCATCTGTGGAAAGAGGTTATTCAATAAATAAGGAACTTATTATTGAAAATATGCAGGAAAATTCTATTACATATCAAAGGATTATATATGATCACATTTCATATGTTGGTAGGATTGAAAATGTTAATCTCTCCAAATGCCTCCTATTAAGTGTTGGTAGTGCCAGACAAAAATATATGGCTTCTTTACAAATGAAATCAAAAGAGGAAACACATGTTTCAGTAGTCAAAAAAAGAAAGACAATCCAAGATGATTTAGATCAAATGAAAAAGAAAAAAGAAGCATTGAAAAAGATGTGGCAGTATTATTAAAATCTGCAGATGAAATGGCACAAAGGGCAGAAACCGAAAGAAATTTTGATTTTATTGTCAAATCCAATAGCTTCAGAAAATCAGCAGATAAGAAAATGGGATCAATAAAAGAATTGGATCGTGAAATAACTCAATATGATTTACTAAAAACGACCAACTGAAGGTAGCCTACATTTATTTTTTTCTTTATGAACATAAACACTTGTGAATAAAACAATTTTAAATTTACTATTTTTTTTTCCCTAGGATTTTGTAATGAAAAAATTGGAATGTTTCATTAAATATCTTTATATAATGTTATTAAAATGTGTTTTCATGTACCATTAAAGTGTGACTATAGTCCTTGAATTTTATCATCATTTGTCCTGGAAAAGTCTTGAAAGTCCTTGAATTTTGTTTTTCACAAAGCGTACGCACCCTGTGAAAGAGAACACGAGGTCCACGTGGATTGCGACTCATCTCACGAAATACAAGAAACTTAGTATGCTGCACTCTTAAATGAAATTTCACTATCCAATGCAGTGCTCGGCGACCATGGTGACGAATGGAGAGAAGCCGTTTATCGAGAAACAAAAAGTCTTTTGGAAAACGATGTGTGGGACTTGGTGGACTGACCAGTGAACCAAAAGGTCATCGGCACCACGACCGTCTTCGGAAACAAATTTCGAAAGGATGGCACCTTGGAATGACGCAAGGCTCGAGTCATGGCCAGAGGATATACTCAGCTCCAAGAAATCGACTTCTACGATTCGTTTTCTCCTGTAGCCAGACTTAGCTCGTTCAGATTACTGATGGCCCTCTCAGCCAAATTCGACATTAGAATTTCCCAACTTGACGTCACAACAGCCTACTTGTATGGAGACCTCGACGTGGAAACTTATATGGAGTTACCACAATTATTAGAAGAAACGCTCAATAAAATGGCTCGTGAAGAAAAGGACATTGATATCCACTACAAAGCGCAAAAGATGCTACGTAGTTTACATAAAGGAGACCAGGTGTGCAAATTAAAACGAGCTATATATGGTTTACGCCAAGCTGGCCGTCAATGGCACATAAAGTTAACCGACGTACTTTGGGGCATTGGATTTCATCCTACAAATTCCGACCCCTGCGTGTACACTGACGAAAGGAAAGAAACGTTCGTCTTGATTAACGTCGACGATTTATTGATTGCTACCAAGAGCAAGCACAAAGAAAAATTGCTAAAGGATACCCTGTGCCAAAATTTTAAAATCAAGGATTACGGTGAAGCCACATTTTGTCTAGGAATAGAGATTAACCGAACAAGGGAGAGCTTACACCTTTTGCAATCCGGATATATGCGCAACATACTGGTACGATTTCACATGACTGAATGTAAACCAGTATCGAGCCCACTCGCTTGCGGACTCAATCTCATTCACCCTACGACGGATGAAACTATGGAAGCTGCGAATCTGCCTTATAGAGAGTTGGTCGGTGCGTTAATGTACCTAGCCGTCGGTACTATTACAAATAAATGTAGAAATGTAAAAATGCATGAAACTAAACTTTGTCTTTGTTCAAAATTATATAAAGTTTAAATTCACCAGAATTCAATTCGTTTTGGGGCATTTACCCCATTAAAATCATTGGAAGTTTATAGCCTTACATTATAGGGAAAGCTTTCCCACTCACACATCGACAAAAAAAAACAGAACATCTAATTTCTTAATGAAAAATAAAGTAAACTGTTTTCAGTTTAACAATTCTCATAACTTCATTGCATAAGCTATGGTTCGAGGCAGTTTGCAAGTATAGCCACAGATTAACGATTACGATTTGTGGTATACTGATCTTTGGAAGAAGTTTTGTTTTACGATAGCTGTTGGCGACGAGAAATTCGAATAAAAACTGAATTAATTTATGTATAAGGAACTGGAGACTGAATATGCAATGTAATTAATTATAATACACAGTAAATTTGTGTGAATATCATCAGCACAGAAAGCAACTTCGACAAAAGCAACTGCCTCCACTTCTTCGAGGCAATTTGGAAGTTTATAGCCCTAAAATCGAAAGTATTATTACAAATAAATGTAGAAATATAAAAATGCATGTAACTGAATTTCTTGTCCTTGTTCAAAATTATATAAAATTTAAATTCACCAAAATTCAATTTATGTATGGGGTATTTCCCCCATTAAAATCATTGGAAGTTTATAGTCCTACATTGATAGAGAAAGCTTTCCCACTCCCACATCAACAAAAAAAAACAACACAATATCAGTTTTCTTAATAAAAAATCGAGTAATCTTTATTCAGTTTAATATTTTTCATAACTTCACTGCATAAGCTTCCTGGGGCTTGTTTCGAGGCCGTTTGCAAATGTGGCTATCTTTGGAAGAAGTATTTCATATTACGGTAGCTGTTGGCGATGAGAAATTCGAATAAAAAATAGTGAATTAATTTATTGTGTAATGAACTGGACACTGAATATGCAAATGCAATTAATGTATAATACACGGTAAATTCATGTCACAATGCAAAATAGGAACGAAAAATTTGAAAATTGTCAATAATATTCTATCAAGATAGTTTGTTTTTTTTTTTTTTTTTTGCTGCTGATGGTCAGGGAAAATAATGTGATCAACCATTAGTTTGAGGCACACATTTATAGGGAAAGCTTTCCCCACTCGCACATCGACAAAAAAATAACAGAACATCAAATTTCTTAATGAAAATTCATGTAAACTTTATTCAGTTTTAACATTTTTCATAACTTGACTGCATAAGCTTTCTTGTAGGCTTTGGTTCGACGCAGTTTGGAAGTAGCGGTCTTTGGGAGAAAAATTTTCGTATTACATGTTGGTGACAAGAAATTCAAATAAAAAGTGAATTTGTTGTATAATGAACTGGACACTATATATGCTGTATAATTAATCTATAAGACTGTAATTTCATTGTGAATTTCATCAGGACAGTAGTTCCAAACTGTTTCAAACTACTGTCCTGATGAAATCCACAATGAAATTACAGTGTTATAGATTAATTATACAGCATATACAGTGTCCAGTTCATTATACATTCACTTGATGGTCTCTATTTGAAAGTGCGATATTTGGGAGGAGTTATTTTGTATTAGATGTTAGAGACAAGAAATTCAAATAAGTGAATTAATTTATTGTATTATGAACTGGTCACTGTACACTACTCTATCAAAAGTCAATAGACAGTTCATAATACAATAAATGAACTGTTGAGCCCAATTTTACTGTTGGCATTCTTCCCAGCACTAACATAACAGAGTATGCTATTATGAGATGATGCTTGCGTGAATGCTGTAAGAATGTCTCAAAGAAAAGAGCTTTCAGACTTCCAAAGCGGTACAATTGTTGGGTGCCATCTCGCAGGCAAAACTGTTACAGACGCCAACCCTCCTAAACATCCCGAAATCGACTGTTCATAACGTCATCCGGGCATGGAAAGAGAAAAGCACCACAAGTGTTCCGCCTAGGACCGGAAGATCCAAGATCATGTCTGCCAGAGACTAAAGGGCTCTTTGTAAAGTGGTCACTGCAAACCGTCACACATCACTTAATGAACTGACAAGATCGTTCATAGAGTCAACGTGAACAACTGTGAGCCTGTCGACTGTTCGCAGGGAACTGCATGCAAAGGGTTTTATGGCAGAGCGGCACCCCACAAACCCCACAAACCTCACATCAGCACCAGCAACGCAGCGAGGAGATTGCAATGGTGCAAAGAGCGACTTTGGACTCTGGATCAATGGCGAATGGTTGAATGGAGTGATGAGTCCCGCTACACCATCTGGCAATCGGATGGACGGGTTTGGGTATGGCAAACGCCTGGCGAACGTTATCTGCCAAGCTGCGTGTGCCCACGAAGTTCGGCAGAGGGTCGGTGATGGTGTGGGGATGCTTTTCATGGTATGGGTTGGGTGCAATCGTTTCTGTGGACGGACATCTAAACGCAGAGCATTACCAAGACATTCTGGACAACACAGCACTCCCATCTCTCTGGCAGCACTTTGGCAATGGCCCTTTTCTGTTTCAGCACGATAACGCACCTTGCCATAAAGCAAGGGCTGTAGGTACATGGTTTGATGAAAAGGGGGTTCGAGAACTTGACTGGCCTGCCCAGAGCCCCTATCTGAACCCCATCGAACATCTGTGGGATGTGTTGGAACGTCGATTGCATGCATGTGCGGAACGCCCGAAATCCGTGAGCAAACTGTCCAAGACACTTATGGCAAAATGGCGAAAATTACATGTCGAAATGTATCAAAAACTTGTGGACAGTATGCCCCAGAGAGTAGAAGCTGTGATAACAGCAAAAGGTGGACCAGTAAGATACTAAAATTTGTATATTTGTGAGTGTTAAAGTGATGGTGTCCCATGAGTTTTGATAGGATAGTGTATATGCAATATAATTAATGTATATTACACGGTAATTCCATCAGGACAAAACCTCCTCCGGCTGCAGTCAGTCGTTGCAGGGCTGATATTAATCCTTTTGTACAACTCAGTTGCAAAAATATACGATCACTAGACAATTTCAATACATCTTTATTTTTGATGTCATTTTGCTCAATAAGGAACGGGAAAATATGAACTGAAAAGAATACAATAGATTTCAGATATGTAGAAATAGTTTTAAAAAAAATATCATCAAAATTCATCCATTCATATTGTTACAACAAAACATTAAACATAATTTTAGTCCTTCAAAAATATCCAATCACCCAGACTGCTGTTTCAAAAATATCTAATCAATACTTAGTAGAAATTACTACATGCAAATGATCTGGCATACTGGAAATCAATTTCCCACATTGGCCAGAAGATATTTTCGCACAGAGATTGGTCAGGGTAGCTTTTAATTCCTCTTAGGTCCGTGTTTCTTCCGTCGGACCCCTTTTTTTCAGAATATGCCATAGATTTTCTATTGGTGATAAATCGGGACTGTTTGGTGGCCAATTTTTAAGCAGTTCAACTTCATGAGCTTGAAAGCACTCCTTAGTTGTTCGAGCTCTGTGTGGTGCTGTTCCATCCTGTTGAAACACTGCTTGACCGTTATGATTTAATTCTGGCAACGAAGGCAACGAAAACATTCCTCCAATATATCCTGATACTTGTGAGCATTAACCGTCCCTTCAATGAATTTCAATTGGCGAACCCCTCTTGCATCCATACAACCCCAAACCATCAGTGTCTCAGAGAATTTGACACTTGTACGTAAGCATTCTGGCTTATATGTTTCATCTTTCTTATGAAAAACACGTTTACCTTCTTCACCATAAACTGTAAATTTAGACTCTTCACTGAAGATGACACGTTTCTGAAGATCATTGAAGATGTTCTTTAGCTCAATTCAGCCTTTTTACCATTTGGAGACATGACAGCAGAGGTTTGACTGTAGTATAAAAATCCGTAACATTGTTCCTTCAGATGTCGCCTTGTAGCATCATTTGAGACATCTACTCTTGTTTCACACCAGTCAATTGTGATTTCAGATGTGGTGACATGTTTGCAATATTCTTGGGAGAAGTTTGTCTTGCCTTTTTGATGTTTTCCTTGGTCGACCAGTTTGCTTAGTTGCGGAAGAGTTTCCTGTTTCTCTCCATTTTTTAATGATTTCAACAACTACACTATGACATATATTTAATTCAGTAGCTATTTTGTGAGCAGAATATTTCTGTAAGTGCTTGTCAACAATCAAATTGCGTATTTCATTACTGGTTGCTTTACTTCGCCCCACTTTGTTGTAGCATGTGATTTGAGTCCCAAAATAAACACAGGGAAGCTGAGAATTTTTTTTTTGTATGCAAGTTGGCTGATTCAGCTTACTATAACATAAAAATGCAAATTAAGTTGCAGTCAGCTAAAACTTTTCCAGTTTTTGAGGGGTGATTGGAAATTTTTGAAACAGCAGTCTGCGTGATTGGATATTTTTGAAGGACTAAAAGTATGTTTAATGTTCCGCTGTAACAATATGAATGCATGAATTTTGTTGACATTTTTTTTTAAAACTATTTCTACATATCCGAAATCTATTGCATTCTTTCTGTTCATATTTTCCCGTCCATTTTTGAGCAAAATGACATCAACAATAAAGATGTATTGAAATTGTCTAGTGATTGTATATTTTTGCAACAGAGTTGTATAATACGATCCAACAAATTAAGGTGCTTTTTTAGGCCAAAATTATTCGCATTATTGTAGAGAATTTACGGTAAGTGAAAATGTTCCATAAGATTGAAATAATTGGTGTTGATAAAATAAGTTGTGAAAAATCCTTTATTCACCTACGTGTTTCGGCTAGATAGCCATCGACAGGGTGTTTGAACAGAAATGAGGCACAAATGGAAAAAGGGAAGGAAATAGGAGAAATTAATAAGGAGAAGATGACGTCAAATGGGATAGAACCCACCCATATGGTGCAATAAATGAGATAGGGGGAGGGTAATAAACAACTAGGTTGGAGGGTCAATGAAGCTAAATATGAGGGGGTGGGGGTAAAGAGGGAGGGAATCCGAGTAGCGAAATGAGAACAAAGGGTGAAATGGAAAATATTATGGACAGGAAAATAAAGTTTATTTAGGATAAGATGTAAGGAGAAAGGATCAGGTAGAAGAAAGAGATATAATTACCAGCAATAATTAAATGCGAATCTTCTACTATAATGTGAATTTTTTTGGCCTAAAAAAGCACCTAAATTTGCTGGGTCGTATTATACAAGAGGATAAATATCAGCCCTCCGACGACTGCTGCCGGAGGGGATTTTGTCCTGATGAAATTACCGTATAATATATGAGGGTTGTACCAAAAGTAAGGTTCCCAATGAGCTACAGCCTCGAGGGAAGGTGCTAGCTAAATCCGACAACAGTGCCGTGCGCAGTGGTTCCCGCACTCTCGAGCGATTCCTACGGCGCTCAGTGTTCGCTTGGCAGCCGTCAGAGATGGAAGTGTTGATCGCCGCTCCGCCAAGTGCGAGGTTCGAGCAGTAATCCGGTTTCTCCATGCAAGGAAGTTACCGCCCGTGGAGATTCATCGGCAACTGACTGAGGTTTATGGTGAAAAGTGCATGTCCGTTCAGCACGTCCGAAAATGGTGCAGGGCTTCTGCTGAGGGTCGCACGGAAGTTCACGATGAAGAACGGAGTGGAAGACCGCCGGTTTCGGATTCGATTGCCCAGAAGATCAACAGTGAGCTGCTGAAAGATCGGAGGGTCACTGTCCGTGAACTTGTTGAACGCATTCCTGAAGCTTCCCACGGCACAATTGAAAGAACGGATTGGCGGGAGACTTCTTCGACTTAGGAATACAAAAGCTGGAGCACTGTCTTCAAAAGTGTGTCGAAAAAAATGGAGACTATGTTGAAAAATAGACAACGGTGTAAGCTTTTCAACGATGTATAAATTAATAACAATAAACAATGTTTTCTACTTGTAAAAAATATGGGAACCTTACTTTTAGTACAACCCTCGTACATTAATTATATTGCATATACAGTGTCCAGTTCATTATACAATGAATTAATTTCATTTTTTTTTTTGAATGTCTCGTCACCAACATTTAATACAAAAATAACTCCTCCCAAAGATCGCTACTTCCAAATAGGCCTACTTAAAAACTGCCTCGAACCAAAGCCTACAAGAAAGCTTGTGCAGTCAAGTTATGAAAAATGTTAAACTGAATAAAGATTACTTGTTTTGTTATTAAGAAAATTGATGTACTGCTGTGTTTTTTTGTCGATGTGTGTGTGTGTGTGTCCCTATCAATGTAGGGCTATAAACTTCCGAACTCCCAGTGGAGGCAGTTGCTTTTGTCGAAGTTGCTTTCTGTGCTGATCACATTCACACGGAAAATTCGTGTTTTATACATTAATTACATTCAATATTGATGGTCTCTGCTTCCAAACTGCTTTGAACTACTGTCCTGATGAAATTCTCAACGAATATACCATGTGATATAGATTAATTATACAGCATATACAGTGTCCAGTTCAGTATACAATAGATTATTTTACTTTTTATTTGAATTTCTTGTCACCAACATCGAAAATAACTTCTCCCAAAGATCACTACTTTCAAATAGGCCTACTTCCAAACTGCTTCGAATCAAAGCCTACAAGAAAGCTTATGCAGTCAAGTTATGAAAAATGTTAAAACTGAATAAAGTGTACTTGATTTTTCATTAAGAAATGTTCTGTTCTGTGGGTTTGTTTTTTTGTTTATTATATTTTTTTTTTGTCAATGTGTGAGTGAGAAATGTAGGCCTATAAGAATCCAAACTGCCTCGACGAAGTTCCCTTCTGTGCTGATGATATTCACTCGAATTTATCATTAATTACATTGCATTGACACTTCCAGTTAATTATACAATAAATTAATTCACTTTTTATTCGAATTTCTCGTCAACAGCTACCGTAATATGAAACTAACTTCTTCCAAAGATCGTTATACTGCCTCGAACCAAAGCCTACAAGAAAGCTTATGCAGTGAAAATATTAAACTGAATAAAGATTACTTGTTTTTTTATTAAGAAAATTGATATAAAGTCGATGTGTGAGTGGGAAAGCTTTCCCTATCAATGTAAGATCATAAACTTCCAATTATTTTAATAGGGCAAATGTCCCAAAATGAATTAAATTTTGGTGAATTTAAACTTTATACAATTTTGAACAAAGACAAGAAAGGTCACTTAAATGCATTTTTACATTTCTACATTTTTAAGATCCAGATTATTTAAAAATAAAGATTTTTTTTCTGTATATTTTTGCACATTTTATTTCTCGCGAGGAGTCAAAAATGTGGATCGCATAATACAAGAGGATAGCATTTTTGCTGTTTTTTTGTGCCGAAAAAGTGGAGTCTCATTATACAAGGGGTCGCATTATAGTAGAGGATTTACGGTAATAAAGTTTTATAAAGTAAATGTTACGGACGTAAACTATGGTGACATTAGAGAGACAACGTAAAAGTGGATTTAAAAATAACTAGATGTATAAGAGAGGAAAAGGGGGGGGGGGAGAGAGAACAGTGTCAATTGCAAGTGCGAAGTAAGCACATGCCACATCTGAAACAAAGTAAAGGACTGCCAAAGAAGGAAAAAGTGGGGGAGGAGGAGGCATTCAAAAGAGTAAAAGGTGGAGATAAGTGGGGGGAGGGGGCTCTGTATAGCAATATTATAAAATTCACGATAAGCAATGGAAGCATGAGATTTACTTAAAATTTTTACTAATTAATTGACTACAAATGGAGATATAAAATTTTCTTTAGAATAGAAAGATTGGAATCTTAAAACAATATTACATCTATTGTAGATGTGAGTTTTAAATAGTCTTGATGTCCAGTAAATTATCCATATCAGAAAATTTTTTGGTGTTTAATAATTTTTCATCCTCTTTGGTCCGGGCTTTGTATTTTTCAATGTTCTCTAATAGATTTAGTTTTCTGAGATTATTGGACGGCTTGGTTATTTCCATTGTTTTAAGAAGCTCGTGGAATGGTTTGTATCCGTTATGTGGTTGGCATATGTGGATTTTTGATCACAGAATTTTACCGAGTGGAAGTGTTCCTTAAATCTTGTTTTGAATTGGCGTGCAGTTTTTCCTGTGTAATATTTAGCGCAAGTTCCACATTTATTGCACCATATGGGTGGGTTCTTTCCCATTTGACGTCATCTTAATTTCTCATATTTCCTTTCCTTTTTCCATTTGTGCCTCATTTCTGTTTAAACACACTGTCAATGGCTATCTAGCTGAAACGCATAGGTGAATAAAGGATTTTTCACAACATATTGCTTTACCAAGACCAATTATTTCAATCTTATATTCACAGCAATAGTAGACAACATGAACTTTAAATCTTAGTCAAGAAAATGTTCCACGTTCATGTTTCATGTATATAAACTTCTTTGTTTAGTATTAAATTAATAATTTTGACTATAGTCATTGGCTATGAACAAACATGATTGGATACCATATCAGTCCAAGATATTGGCCTAGATAAAATTTTGAAACTTCAAATTTTATAAAGACTCTAAAATTTTACTCCCAACTTATTGACTCGTGATACAAATTCCATAGATTTTGGCATAAACTCTGCTCTCGATTTATGAGATTGACTTATATACAAGAATGTACAGTAATGTTGATGTGAATAATTTCCATT
This sequence comes from Rhysida immarginata, assembly GCA_023313115.1. NCBI lineage: Eukaryota > Metazoa > Arthropoda > Chilopoda > Scolopendromorpha > Scolopendridae > Rhysida > Rhysida immarginata. The sequence continues at coordinate 588,610 of JAHWFO010026798.1, read as the reverse complement.
CTTTTAAGGGGGGGTGAAATCATGTCTGCCATTTTTGAATTTCCTAGAGGTGGGTATGGCCTTGGAACTAACACTATTGGTTTGGAGAAAGATTGCTAAACAGGGTGAACTAAATCAATAGGGACAAAATTCGGGGGGGGGGGGGGGTTCTCACAAGAAAAGTAACTAAAACCATTCATATCAACATATGTCGGGAAATGCATTGTTTCCAGGGAAATGGCAATAATTGTGGCTATGGCATGAGATCGCAATGCATTAATGTTCACTCATAATTCAACACGTCTTCCCTGGACGATGGTTAGGGCGAGGAGGTCCTGTTGGATGGCCCACTTGCTCAGCGGACTTTAACCCTGTTGACTTATGCTTGTGGGGTACCTCTATATATGTATGCAGATCCAATATTACAGGCTGGAACATTTGAACGACTTGTGGCAATCCATAATACGACGTGTGAATGCTTAGCACTGCATCTCAAGGAGGCCACTTTGAATGTTTTTTGTAACTTTGACACAATCACTGCCACAGTAATGTCATGTTCTATACTAATTGCTCTATTACAGATGTTTGTCAGTTTCTGGACATGTATTCATAGGAGATTTTGTTGTTCCTTTCACTTCCTAAACTTTGCCTGTTTTGCTTTAATTCACTCTGTATAAGTATTATATAGATAATATTGAATTTGTTTACCATTATCTGAATTTTTTTCTTTAAATTGATTTACCGTTATTGGTTTATCCTGAAGGTTTTGTCTGTCAGCGTAGACGAAGAAAATATTATTTCTTATATCAATAATACCTTACAAAATCCTGACTTAGCATTGCGCATTGCTGTGCGGAACAATTTGGCTGGAGCTGAGGAGTTATTTGTGCGCAAGTTTAACACCCTTTTTGCCAGTGGGCAATATTCAGAGGCAGCTAAAGTTGCTGCTAATGCTCCTAAGGTAAATATAAATTTAATTATTTAGATGCCTTTTTATTTCTCCCCTTCTTAAATTCAGTTTATAATTTAGGGAATATTGAGAACACCTCAAACCATAGCTCGTTTTCAATCTGTACCAACCCAAACTGGCCAGACATCACCACTACTTCAGTATTTTGGAATTCTGCTTGATCAGGGCCAACTAAATAAATATGAATCGTTGGAGTTATGTCGACCTGTGCTACAACAAGGTCGGAAACAATTACTTGAGAAGTGGCTGAAGGAAGATAAAGTAAAGCTTCAGGCTTAAATTAACAGTTTAAAGTTAAAAATTGATATCAATTGATCGCAATGCATAATTTTTATCCCTAGCTGGAATGCAGTGAAGAATTAGGTGATTTAGTGAAACAAGCAGATTCTACTTTAGCATTATCTGTATATTTGAGAGCAAATGTACCAATTAAAGTGAGTGTTAAACTGGCATTTCAAATACTTTAAAAATAAAAAAAAATAAAAAACCCGTTTTTATATAAACTGTAATTATAATTTTTTATGAACAGGTGATCCAATGTTTTGCTGAAACCGGTCAGTTCCAAAAGATTGTCCTTTATGCTAAAAAAGTTGGTTTCACACCTGATTATGTATTTCTGCTTCGTAACGTGATGCGCATCAATCCTGACCAAGGACTTCAGTTTTCTCAGATGTTAGTTCAAGATGATGAACCATTGGCTGATATCAATCAGGTATAGTGAGGGTTAAAAGTGCTAAATTAGTATTTGTGTAAAATTTATCAAAATGGTTTTTTGAACTTTGTGAATCTACAGATAGTTGACATTTTCATGGAGCAAAATTTGGTTCAGCAGTGCACAGCATTTCTTTTAGATGCTTTGAAAAACAACCGGCCAGCAGAAGGTCCACTTCAAACGAGACTGTTAGAAATGAATTTGATATCTGCGCCTCAAGTATATACGTTTTGTAATATTAGATGACTACTTTATTTACTGTTTGGATAATTTATTTATTTATTTATTTTATTTTATTTAAGGTTGCAGATGCTATATTAGGCAACCAAATGTTTACACACTATGATCGAGCCCACATTGCTCAACTCTGTGAAAAAGCTGGTTTATTGCAACGGGTATGAGGTGCTATTTATAATTAATTTTGTCTTAATGAAAACATTCTTGTAAGTGATTTTTATAATTAGGCTTTGGAACATTATACGGATTTATACGACATAAAACGAGCTGTTGTTCATACACACCTGTTAAACGCTGAGGTAAATACGTTGTGGTATCAATAATTCTTTTTCTTTAGGTTATTTTTAAACATAGAAAGAAAATTCCACACCTGGATTCGAAAATCATTTGTTTTGCTTTCTTTCCCTTAGTGGTTAGTCAATTACTTTGGAGCATTGTCCGTGGAAGACTCCTTGGAATGTCTGCGAGCAATGCTTCAGGCTAACATCCGCCAGAACTTGCAGATTTGTGTCCAAATTGCAACGAAATATCATGAGCAGTTGACTACACAGTCTCTTATTGACTTATTTGAATCATTCAAAAGTTTCGAAGGTTAGAAAGTAAAATTGTAACTTAAAGGTAAACTCTAGAAAATTCAGTTCAGAAAATGAAAAGTTTTATATTTGCCATGTGGATTTTTGTTAACTCGTTTATTTACAAGAAAGGAAGAAAAACTATTTTTTTTAAACAAAGTTGCATGAGACCATGGAGTTTGCCTTTAATGTCTTCAATATTTTATAATTACTTAATTTTTAAGTTTCTCCCTTATTTCCTCTGCAGGACTTTTCTATTTTTTGGGATCCATTGTGAATTTTAGCCAAGATCAGGAAGTTCATTTCAAATACATTCAAGTAAACTCTGCATTTCTCCTCCTCGATTTTACTCTCTAAAGAATTAAATATGGATTTATGGAATTTTTATTTGCAGGCTGCTTGCAAAACTGGGCAAATCAAAGAGGTTGAGCGAATTTGTCGAGAAAGCAACTGTTACAATGCTGAACGCGTTAAGAATTTTCTGAAAGAAGCAAAACTGACAGATCAACTCCCCCTAATTATTGTATGCGATCGATTCAACTTTGTCCACGATTTAGTGTTGTATTTATATCGTAACAATCTCCAAAAATACATTGAGATATACGTTCAAAAGGTAAGTTTTATTTAAGAACATTTATTTTCCTTCCATGTCTCAGTCTCTGGTTTTATTCCTCATTTTCCAAGGAAGCTTAATAAAATTTAAACATTAGGTCAACCCTTCAAGACTTCCAGTCGTCATAGGTGGATTGTTGGATGTCGATTGTTCTGAAGACACAATTAAAAATCTCATTATGGTAGTTAGGGGACAGTTTTCTACCGATGAGCTTGTTGAAGAAGTGGAAAAAAGAAATCGGTAATTGTATTCCCGTTAATCCTCTACTATAATATGAATAACCTTGGCCTGAAAAGGCACCTAAGTTTGTGGGACTGTATTATACAAGGGGATATTAGTCCTGCAATGACTGATTGGGGGGGGGGGGGTTCAGTTACATTCTTTGCCTGAGAAACTTCAGATGAAATTACGGTGAGATATACAATAATTATACAGCATATACAATGTCCAGTTTATTATACAACACATTAATTTACTTTTTACTTGAATTTCTCGTCACCTAAAGCTAATACAGTAGAACCTCGCTTTTACGAATCTCAGAGAACCAATAAAATTTATTCGTAAAAACCAACCCAAAAAAAAACCCCAAGTAAATAGGCACTGAATTTTTAATAGGCAGTATTTTTAATACAAATAGGCTTATACACTGATTAATTATTCGAGTTTTGAAAATATTTAAGAATTGTTGTCTGAATCATATTTGAAGTTATTTAAGTAGTTTGAAAATTTAAAAAAAAAAACTTAAAAATATCGTCCGGTACATTTTTGATTGCATACAGATGGTTTTTTAGAGTTTCTAAGGAGCTTTTAATTTGTGAGAACGTTGCTTTGAATGTCGTATTTTCCAATTCCTCGTCATTGTCATCCTCATGTTCTTTGCTGCCATCTTTGATAAGATCGCAAATTTTGTTATCGTTTAACGTCGGAGAAGTTAAAACATCCACATCAATATTAACAAATTCGGAGAATTTTGATTGAAAATTCAGCTTTCAGTATTTCCCATTCTACAAATCCTTCAAATTCGCTACCATCGTCTTCGGGTGGGACTGCAAGTTCAGTTTCACTTTCGTTTGCCTTACTTATGGCGCCCTAAGTTGGCGATGGCGGAAATTAATGCAGTTAATCATCGACCACGACTGCAATAACATAAGCCAAATGGACAAAATGCAATCGGACGAAAAAATCCAACCAGGCTGCTCATGCAAAAATTTTTCACTTTTTTAGTGAAATTTTTTACTACCAATTACAACTTCTAACTTCGTAAAATCCGAATTTTGTCGTAAAAACACTTCGTAAAACTTAGTTTATTACAAGAGTTGATCAAATGAAAAGGTACGAAATGACGGTGTTGGTGTAAATGAATACTTTATTCAAAGTATCCTCCATTGGCCTGAGCACATCGATCCCATTGATGAACGAGCTGAAGGATTCCTTTTTCCCAGAATTCCTTTGGCTGTGACGAGACCCAGTCCTGCACAGCGTCCTTGAGTTCATCGTCCGAGGTGAAGAGCTTGCCTTTCAGATGCTTCTTCAGTGGACCAAACACATGGAAATCACAGGGGGAGCAGTCCAGACTGTTAAGCGGATGGTCTAGCTGCTCCCACTTGAACGCGGCCAGTTCCGCTTGTGTGACCCTGGAGACGTGTGGACAAGCGTTGTCATGGAGCAGAACCACACCCTCCGTGAGCAGGCCCGGTCGTTGGTTCTTGATGGATCTGCGTAAGCGTCGGAGTGTCTCACAGTACACTTCGGAGTTAACGGTTCTTCTGTGTTCAAGGAATTCCACAAGTAGCGGACCTTGCACATCGAAAAACACTGTAAGCAACAACTTGCCTGCTGACGTCACGGCTTTGAACTTTTTCGGGGGAGGTAACGATGAATGCTTCCACTGCATGCTGTCCCGCTTTCTCTGGCTCGTAGTGATGGCACCAGCTCTCATCACCTGTGACGGTCCGCTCCAGGAAAACGGGATCTTCATGATAACAGCACAGATGTTGAATGGCTAGCCCCATACGCAGCTCATTTTGCTGGTCGGTGAGATGCTTTGGAACCCACTGCGCACACACCTTCCGATACCGCAACTGGTCGTGAACAATTGTCCACATTGTTCCGAAGCTGACATCCATCTGACATGTCGATCACTTTTCACTAGGCCGTCCACCTTGTCGATGAGATCGGCCGTGATGACAGGTGTTCGTCTGGCCTGGTCGCGGGTCATCAAGCAAACTCACGGCCTGCACGAAAACGGGCACTCCATTTCCTCACTGATTTGCCAGACAGTCTTTTTTTTTTTTTTGGCAGTTTTTAATATAAACAGGCTGGCTCAAACATAGAAGGGAACAGTTTGCCCTCGCTGTTGCGTACTGCTTGATGTTTACTGTTAACGCTATTTAGTACCGCATATGTGAGTACTAATATAAAGTAATTCCGTGTTTTCGACATGAATGAATAACATTGCGAGTTGGTTGTAACTAGACTGGACCATGTCTGTTGTACGACTACAAGGTGATGTTAAATGCTCACTTGGTTTGCCAAGCAGATTTTAGTGTTCAGGATCATATTGCTCGCTTAAAATTTCCCATGATGCTACCTGGCTATATGTCTGGGGCCTTGTAAGGTGGGGCTTAGCACATGAGGCTGGTTACTGGTTTGTTCAGAGCAGTGTCAGGATTCAATTGTGCAATCCTACTTAACTTGTTGTCAAGGTGGCGATAGCTGCGGTGCACAGTTTCTGTTGCTCTGAGAGGCACGTAAGGAGTGGTTTGTTGTTGTGGTTCGACGCTGGTGCGTCTGTGCGTTTCTCAGGGGTTACGGCTCTCCTCCCCTTTCCCAGCCTGACTCGTTTGGTCACTAAAAACTCCGAAGGTTGGAGGCTCAGTAAAGGAGGGCATGACGCCTTCTAGTGTCACTTCTACGCGGCCACTGACTCGGATTGTTATTGCATGCATAGCAGTTGTCAACCTGGGTTGTATTGCGCTGTGTTTTGAAGCGCGATCTAGTTTGCTCTTTTTGAGCAGCCCATGTGCTAGTGACGGCACACAAGCATCAGAGAGTGAGCGAGGCAAATAGTGTTATGTTAGTAGAAGAACATTATCTTGTTGATCTTAATTTATTTACATGTACTGTTAAAATTGTTGTGGGGCCCCATAGTTGTCAATTACGATAGTTTGTATAAATTTAATAATTTTGTAATTAAATGTTTGTTGCAACTGTACACTGCATCCGCTCCTTGTTCAAGATACACCTCCCCTCGCGACTCTAACACAACCCGTCCCTATCATGCATGGGTGTTCATTGTTGGAGGGTCCCTTTTAGGCACCCCACCCACGTGCTACAGGGCACAAATTATACGGTATATACAATAATTTAAATTATGTATTGTTGTGTTGCACAAATAAATGTAGAACCCCCCCCCCTATGTAAATCAATTTTGGCTTACAAACAGGTACGATATGGTGAGTCGTACAATAAAAACAGTACATGCAAACAAAATTCTTAACCCAATGGGCAGTGCCATCCATTTTAATAGCATTGCAAACATTATATACTGGCAATATGAATGCAAGTCAGTACAACTTAATCATCAATTCTCTTACGTTTGTTTAAATGCACGTTTAAAAATGCAGGGCTGCCACTGGGCTACTTTTTCCTACTTTTTTGAAAAGGCTGCTGAAATGCTACTTTTTCATGAAAATCTTCAAAAAGCAACTTTTTGTCTACTTTTTCTGATTTTCTGTAGGGGGAAAAAATGAACCATTAGTCACATTCAATACTTTTCACTTAAGGGAAAGTGTCTTTCTTTGCTTTTGAAAAGCAAAGAAAATTGGTTTTCATTGTTAACGAAACCGTAAGTGAAAAAAATCACTTTTGCTGCTTTTGTTACTTTCGCATCTAAAACTGCGTCAGCCATAATTAGACATGAGGAACGTATTGAAATTGTTTCAAAAATATTAAGTGATTTATTGATTGTGGAAAATGTTTTTTATTGTACTCCATGGTTTTATTATTCCTTAATTTATAACCAACAAAATGTACAACATTAAATAAGTTATTTATACTGTTAAATTACTACTTTTAATGGTGGGCAATCACCAAAGCGAACGAAGCGGTGATTCAAGATGACTTCCACTAAAGCGGAAGTTAGCAGTTGTAAAGTCAGAAAAGTAACAAGAGCAGGAGGAAAAGTGGGTACTGACTCGCTTTCAGAAAATTCACTTTTGAGACTTTGCTTTCCTCAAAATGACGTCACTGAAAGTGGATTAAACAAGATAAGCGAGGAAGGCGAGCAAAGTAGAGAGGTCTTGAATGCGACTATTGCCTTTTTTTAAAAGAACAAACTTAATCTTTTTCCTCTCCATTTCTCAATTTTCAAGAAGTATCTCGCTCTGTCCTCATACAAAATGTTCGTCAATCCTTTCCCCTAGTTTAAAGTCCGTTCACACTCGAGCGGCAACGCTTCCGTCCTCTCATCTCTTTGCCGTAAGGGGATAGTTGTTTCTACTGATGTCATGTATTAGAGAGAGCACGGATTAATGTTCTAGTCCTATTAATATTCATGTACGCATAGTTTTCTGCCTATAATGAAGTTTAGAAAAGCTATAGGAATAACCTTTGAATCATTGCGATCATATTATCGTAATCACGAAATCGTTATTGATAGTTTCAAGAATCGTGTTGCCTTAGTTCCTATTAAAAAGGAATTGTTTAACCTTGCCAAACAAGCACATAAATCTTATAGTACTTAATTGGAAGAAGAGAAAAGAAGAAAGCCATTGAAGAACACAAAAAGCTTGCAGAAAATGAGCAGAAAATTACTAAGAAAAAAAAATTACAAATTGAAGAAACAAGAAAAAGGATTATGGAAATGGATAAGGAAGCAAAGGAATGCAAAAATCGCAAGCTAGGAAAACAAGAATTAAATGGCATTCTGTTCAGTGAGTCAAATGATAGATTAAAGTTAGCTATCCAAAATAATGTTCAAGAAATTAGAATTTCTCAAACACTTTTGGAAAGCTCAGAGAAAATTCAAAAAGTAGAAAAAGACGAAGATAAACAATTTTTGGTCGTAAACTCCAAACTGCAGAAACAGATCATCAATTATTGACTTTTTTTTCAAAATAAATTATGTATTAAAAATGTTTTAACTCTAAAGTTATGATATAATAATTTTCCACATAATAAATTGTACAGATGGAATAAACTTACGTCCAATGAAATTAAACTTGACCACTTGGATGCTAACTCGCGACGTCCTGTCGATCCAAACTTTTGAGGCTTTTCTAGAAGAAATTCTACCAGATGTTGACATTCAATGACAGTCTTAGTTGAAAATGGTGGTATAGTAGGTGCCAAACGTTGCAATCTTTTCACAGATGGTAAACAATCTCTCACAGTTAAATGTTGGTGGTAAATTATAAATTAAATTAAATGGAACAACGTTAGTTCCTTAATTCTGTACAACTACAGATGATGAAAATGATAGCAGTGAAAAAGAAATGCAATAAAGAAATATAAAGTGATAACTAAATATCGTGGACAGTAAAGTCGCATCATCAGTTGTTTAAGGTTATTTAAGTATAGATTAGAATGTTTCTTAATTGTTTGTGTTTATAATTAAGAAACATTCTCGTCTTTAATTAAATTTGCTACAGACGAGAGGGGAGAAGGGATCAAATCAACGCTCTAATATTGAAAATGTTTACCTGTGGGATCAGGCTGGCTGGAGTTAGGGTAACGTAAGGCTTCCATTCAATCCGTCGGAATCTAACTACAAAATGGCAGCAGGACTTGTTTGAGAGGAACGTTTAGCACGATCGCTCAGCTTGGCGATCGTCACATAAGAACTGGCCATCAATAAACATAGGGACAACACAAGACACAACAATTGGATAGTTGATTGCCGACACGACATTTCCTCCCATTGCACTAAGCTAGGGGGAATATCGCTGGGGTAGTTGACGATTTCAGCTCGAGCGTCTGAGGACAAGTGGGTCCCTCCTCGGCGGTGAACGACGCCATTGCATAGGGAAGCTAGCTGATCATCACTTCTGGAATCCGGCTGGTTGGGCCCAGTCGGCCCGTTGGAGGCGTCTTGGTCTGGAGGAGGAACATCTTCGGTTTGGTTCGAAGTTAGTGGTGAGGCTGATAGTTCGTTATCCGGAACTGGCGATTCCTCAACTGGTGAGTAGTTTGCTGCTTGGGGAGAGCTCACGCTAAAGCGCACCAGACGTGGAGAGAGAGGTTTCTCAGTTTCAGCATAGTTACGTGGCTTCGGCTGGTCGATATGCAGTTTCGAACACTTTTCTTCTACCACCACTTTATAATGTAGGTCTCCCAGGCAACGTATAGCAACGCCCGGCACCTACTTCTTTTGCGAAGGCCTTCCCATGTGCACGAATATAGTTTGACCTTCCCGCAGAGATCTGAATTTGGGCGAAAATGTGGCTTGCTGTTTCTCTTGCACTCACTGGCTGACATTTTGTAGACGCAGCATATCCAGGTGAGTATGAAGTTCCTGTCCGAGGAAGAGTTTGGCAGGGGACTCCTCTATTGTGGCGTATGGTGTTCTCCTGTAACGTTCCAAGAACGTGTTCAAATTGCAATGCAAAGTTGTCAGAGTGGTCCCCATAGCTTTCAGGGCGTTTCTTATGGTTTGAACATAACGTTCCGCCTGTCCATTCGTGGAAGGGTGGTAGGGCGCCGTGCACTTATGAAACCTAACTCCTCTCTCACGAAAGAAGGAGGTGAATTTGTCAGCGACTAACTGGGGACCGTTATCGGTGACAATGGTGGTTGGTACCCCATAACTGGCAAACATTTCGTCAAGGATAAACTATTGTGGCCATTGCAGTTGCAGTCGTCGTTGTCTTAACTTCCACGCACTTGCTGTAGGCGTCCACTACTATGAGCAGCATCTTGCCTGCTACTTGTCTGGCGTAGTCGAGATGAACCCTCTCCCAGGGCCCTTTAAGGTACTCCCAATGACGAACATGATACTGTGGTGGAGCACTGGAGTACATTGTGGAGTCGACATACGATTTGGCTGTGTGCTTGATGTCTGCATCTATGCCGGGCCAGTACACAAATGAATGGGCTAGGCCTTTCATCTTGCCAATTCTTAGATGGCCGGTGTGGAGGTCATCCAGGACTGGTTGCCGTAGTGCTGGTGGAATCATTACCCGATGGTCGTACATTAGACAGCCAGCGCTCATCGTGTAGCAGTCTTCTGGTGATTTATAGCCGGTGCGAGCTAAATCGCGGCCCCATTCGAGCTCTTGGACGATTCTGCCCAATCTTGGATCGCTCCTAGTTGCTTTGGCGATTTCCTCCTGTCTAATTGGAGGCTGCCTCATCTGGTGGATGGTGAACAATTTAAAACCATCTTCCTCTTCTACCCTGTTTATGGAGGTCACCCTTGAACAGTAATCCTTTGTAGGAAGTGACTTGTATGGGTGAAAAATTCGAGTTAAGGGCTTGTGATCGGTTATTAACTCAAATTTCTGGCATTCAAATACTTGAAAAAATTTTTAATTGCCCATACTATGACTAGGGCTTCCTTGTCAGTTTGCGGGTATTTCCGCTCCGTATCAGTGAGAGTTCGGCTCACGTAGGCGATTGGTCTTTCCAAACCGTTGGCTAGGCGATGGCTTATACGGCTGCTGGCATCTTTGGGGTCATACTGGATTAATACGTGCGGAGATATGCGGATGGTTTTATCTCCTCATATGCATTTTAGTCCTCCTTGGTCCAATTGAATTGGTCCAGTGTCAGCATCTCGTGTAACGGTTCAGGATGAAAGCGTTGTAATAAGTTGCTTTCCCCAGAAACAACTGTGGTTCTTCAGATGTTGCCGGTGTAGGGGCCTTTTGGATGTCTTCAAATGTGTTCATTGGATTTATGGAGACCATCTTTGTCAATAGTATGACCTAGACACACTCACGTGATGGTGGCGAATTCACATTTATTCTTATTCAGATGGAACCCATACGCTGCTAAGGCTCCAACAAGACCATCGAAAGTAGGAGCAAATGCCATGCTGTCGAAGAAGTTAATCACACTGTGAGTGAAGGTTAGGCACTCATTTCCGTAGACGTTCTGCATACGACAATGAATTTCAGAAACTAACTCCTTCACATGTCAAAAAACGAATTACTCTGTTCCGTTTCGTTGACTCCATTTTGTTGTTTGGGCGTCACGAAAAACTTCTCCTATCCGATGTTGCCAAAACGCAGGAACGTTAGCTGTGCCATAGACTGCCCTGGTTGGTCGAACTAGTCCATGGGTTGGTGTGTTTAACGTCAGGATCTTACGGAAATTTTTGTCTATTGACAGGTGAGTATACGCATTCATAATGTCGAGGTGGGCGAACCAAGCTCTTCCTCCCATCTTATTAAAAATGACTTCTATTTTGGAAATGGGATACTCATCGATTATCATTTGTTTGTAATTTCCAGTAATGCACAGCTCCATTCTTCTGAACTACAACATGGGTTGGAGATGCCCATTCTGAGAAATCGACTTTTTCGTAAAATCCAGCTTGGATCTTTTGGTCTACGGCTTTGCCATATTCCTCCTGTAATGCAAGAGGGACATCTCTAGCTTTGGCAAAGACTGGGGTCACATCTGGGACTAGGTGCACTTTCTCTGGGGGGCCCTTCAGCTTGCCCGCCGTAGTCCGAAATAAATGAGGTACTTAACTATTAAACCATCCAATCGTGACTGCTGTTCCACTGCGATTAATTTTTGGCATTTCACGAATGGCTTGGATTGGCGAAAACAATTGTTCGAACTTAATTTCTTAGACGAATTTCGCAATCCAATCACACCCCATTAATCCAGTTGAGCCACCTTCAACCACATAAAGGTCCATCCATTGGCTAGTGTCTCCCACGTTTTCCCCAAGCACCGAACCTGATGCCCCATGTAGCTCTTGAACTGGCAGTCGGCTTTCTGCAAATGGATATGTGGCTTGATTTTTCGAAGCCTGGTGACTCCGATGATCCCACATGGCGCTCTAGTGTCCACTTCCATTTGAAGTGTCCTGCTATCAATCTTGATGTCTATTATATTTTGGTATGATGATTTATGGTCTGCTTCTCCATTGAGTTTATTCAGAGTTTGCACCCTGTCAATTGGCATTTCGTTGGGAGAGCAGTGATGTGCATTTTTTGTCTTGGTGCGATAGTATTTGGCTAGGTGGCTGGTCATTTAGCATGTATAGCAGGTGGTTGTCTTGTAGCGGCATGTGTCGGCCCAATGCTGGCCTCCACACAAGCCACAAGGTCTCTTTGGAATGAACTTATCGGCGGACGAGCTTCGGTTTACCGCAGGACTCTGGGACGCTCGTTGCTTCTGCGTCGCACCGTTGGTGGTTTTTGGCACGGTCTTCCCCGATGTGCTGGTTTCATCAGTGGGCTCTCGTAGCCCAATTTCTTTGTTTCTTCACTTGTCGGAGCATTGGGGACACTGATCGCCTTGGCGATGGCCCATGTGGCTTCGAGATTTTGGGTGATCTCGAACGCTTTCTCAAATTGGTCCGGTTGCTTGGCGATGATTTCATCTCGTGCTTCTGGCGATCGCAGGCCGTGGAGGAATTGTTTAGTTAGCATTCTGTCAAGGAATGCCCCATATTCGCAATATGCTGTGCTTTTCCCTAGACGTAACGCATATTGCGCCACAGACCAAGGCCTCCTAGATAACAAGGCCCGGACACTATGCGCTGATGACGTCACAAAAGGAGGGAATGATGGCAGTGAGAAAACAATACAAGGAAGAAAAAAAGCTTGTAGCTAATTAAAGGAAAACATTGATAGACATTTTTGAGTTTTTCTATTGTTTTAAAAATAATGTAGATCTTTTCTATTGTTTTTTGAAAATATTGTAGACTTTTAATAATACTTGAATTATTAAATTTAATTTAAAAAAATTTTAATTTGTAGCTGTTTTTAATTCTAGTTCAAGCATTCTGATCTAGAGCTTAATGACTTGAAAAACTACAAAGGATATAGGCTAACTCCAAATTTTAATTATAACTGTTTATATGTGAACATTTGTTTTATTTATAAACGTTAGTAATATGCAAATAGCAGATAATTCATTCAATATAAATGTACTTATAGTTAGGCCTAATTCATTGGACCTAATGCTTCGATGTTTATTCTGTTTTAATTTGCTTACAATGTTTTAAGTGATTGCAATTGCAATTTTTTTTATTCTGAATCTTCTAAAATGTTCTACAATCTTTTAGAATGAACAAATAATTTAATGCAAATGATTTTCGTCAAATTTGAGTGTCGCTATCACTTGAACATGATCTAAACAAGAAGGATCGCTTACAAACATTGTCAGTGACTTAGATGAACAGAAACAAAATAAATTTTTATGCCTACTTGAAGAATGTTAGCAATCCATAAATATTATTAAACAAGTATTATTTATTAATTCTATTACACTTGCATATTCGAATAAAAAAGTTATTCTGTCAGGGAGTTCAAAGTATAAGCAATTTTTGTAAAAATTATAACAGCATAACATTCTAAAGCAATTACGTGGTGCTGCCCACAATATTATGTGAAGGAATTATATGAAATAGTTCATGCTGAATGATAAAATGATCTGTATCCACACATAAGCTCAGCAAAAGATCGAGTATCGCCTGCATCGTCTGCATCGTCTGCATCAACCTTCCCTCCTTTGATCACATGACCGTTCCCATCATATGCTTGAGCTGTCCGGGCCTTGTTATCTAGGAGGCCTTGCACAGACTCATCTTTATCACCGCACGAAATTTGACGCTCTCGACATTTGTTTTTGGGTCTGTCGAAGTGACCTATCAATATTGTCTTTATTTCGCTAAACTGGATTGATTCGGGCTCCCTGGGGCTTACAAGTATTTTAAGAACTCCATTCAACTCTGCCACCATATGCACCCATGCGTACGCAGTGAATCCCTTATCCGGGATGTTTGGTAGTTGCAGCGCCCACTCGAAACGTTTGAAGTATCTCCTACTGATGTCTCTTCATCTACACGATAGGCTGGCATTGTGAACGGGGGAGGTCTTGCAGAGGGGAGCTCCTCCTACCCTCTCTGCACCGGGAGCGGGAGGTGCAGTCACCAGCTGTGCTACCGCTGTGTCGATGACTACATGGAGGGCAGTGACTCTCATTTTGGAGAGCTCATGCAATAGCTTGGTGGGACGGCAATGTTTTGGTTTCTGCTTCTACTATTTACTGGGACGGATTTCTAGGTAAGAAAAGTCTCTTCCTGTTATATTGATAGTTAAATGCAGTCATTTGGGATTTGGCTATCTTGTCTTTCGTTAACGTTGAGCATTTTTTTTTTTTTTCTTGTCTTTTTTTCTCCAGGATCCCTCTCCAGACACCAGAAATGTTACGGATGAGAGGGAAGGAGAGATCGAATCAGGCTCTTATATTGAAAGATGTTTACCTGTGGGATCAGGCTGGCAGGAATTAGGGTGACGTGGGGCTCCCATTCAATCCGTCGGAATTAACTACAAAATGGCAGCAGGACTTGTTTGAGAGGAACGTTTAGCACGATCGCTCAGCTTTGCGATCATCACATAAGGCTGGCCAACAATAAACATAAACAGAGGGACAACAATTGTCGTTCGACCCAACAATTGGACTTGATTGCCGACACGACAAATTTCCTTAAAACTGATGATGCGACTTGACTGTCCACGAAAACGTTATTAATATTTTGTTATCACTTTATATAAGGGTTGTACAAAGGAAAACTAAAATTATTTATTTTATGCGAAGTGTATACAAGGAATTTAAAAATACTCTCCAAATGCGTTAAGGCATTTACCCCATTGTGTAACAAGGCGTATAATTCCTTTATGGAAGAAGTCTTTCGGTTGCATGTGGAACCATTCCAAAACCTCTTCCTTCACTTCATCGTCCGACTGAAACCTGCAGCCTTTCAGATGTTTCTTGAGATCCCCAAACACATGAAAGTCACATGGGGATAAATCAGGGCTGTAAGATGGATGCTGCATTGCTTCCCAGTTGAACTTTTACTGTTGCTTTCGAGGTATGAGGGTGCGTGTTGTCGTGGAGAAGAAGCACTCCTTCTGTAAGAAGTCCAGAACACTTACATTTGATGGCCGCGTGCAGTGCCTTCAATGTTTCCCCATATCGTACTGCGTTAACTGTGGTGCCTTTTTTCAAGAAAGTCCAGTAAAATCGGGCCTTTGCGATCAAAAAACACTGTACACATCACCTTCCCCGTGCTTTTTGCGTTTGCTTTTGATTGCTTTTGTTTCATTGACTCCATTTTGTTTGGACGAAGCAATCACTTGCAAAGCTTCGAAGCGCGAGCTATTGTTCTTTCTCACGTGATGCAACACTTGCAACCTATTGTTCAGTTTGCACGTGGGGTTTCGCAATTGCTGAAAACAAAAACTTGCGATCCTACACGTCGTCGCCCCCCCCCCCCCCACATTTTTGTTTTCATTTGTACGACCCTTATATTTTATTTCTCTATCGCATTTCTTTTTCACTGCTATCATTTTCATTGTCTGTATCACTGCTTTCACTGCTATCATTTTCATTGTCTGTATTCATACAGAATTAAGGAACTAATACTGTTCCATTTATTTATAATTTACCACCACTTCAGACTGTGAGAGATTGTTTGCTATCTGGGAAGAGATTCTAACGTTTGGCACCTACTAAACTGTCATCTTACCACCATTTTCAACTGATACTGTGTTATCAAATGTCAACATCTTGTAGAATTTCTTCTAGAAACACTTAACATTTGGATCTACAGGATGATGTGAGTTTTTAACATCCGAGTGGTCAAGTTGACTTTCATCGGTCAACTACATTCCATCTGTATATTTTTATTACTTGGAAAAATATATAACTTCACATTATTTCTAATTTCCATTCTTAGAACTATATAAATACTATAAACTGTATAATACTTTTGTTTTTACCCAAGATGGAAATAAAATAACTGTTTTAAGAACTCTAGTTTCATTTAATTACACTACTGATCAAAGAAATTGAATCGCTCTGTGAGAGATGTTCGTTGGAGTATTTCACTTTTATGGTCTGAAGTTTAAGTTCACCCCTTGTCCCTCCAGATATTGTATCAAATATGCTTTTTTCATATATTTTTCAAGGTTTAGGGCATATTTGATCATATTTAGGCTACTTTTTTCAGATTTTAGGCTACTTTTTGGATACTTTTTCAGGGTGGTGGGGTTTTTTTTCTGCAACTTTTCCTACTTTTTTCCCTTAAATTTGGAGTG
Organism: Rhysida immarginata; assembly: GCA_023313115.1. Taxonomy (NCBI): domain Eukaryota; kingdom Metazoa; phylum Arthropoda; class Chilopoda; order Scolopendromorpha; family Scolopendridae; genus Rhysida; species Rhysida immarginata. The sequence goes on along the minus strand of JAHWFO010026798.1, from coordinate 572,244 downwards.
GCAGCCCTGAAGATATAAGAAATAGTTTTTCTGTATTTTTATTTTTGCATATTTTATTTCTCGTGAGGAGTCGAAAATGGGGATTACATTATACAAGGGGGCGCTTTATAGTAGAGGATTTACGGTATATTGATTTTAGAATTTTTTTTTAAAGTTTGATTTTTGTTAAACAATTTTATTGATATTACTTGAAATAATCGTCTGCAAACCACAAATTTATTGGGCCAATAAGTTTCAACATTTTTTCTTCATCAGGGCTTATTCTTATTGTTGTAGTGAGGAATTTGTTTGAAATTAACAGTGAATAATATAACAAAGATGTACGATCACTGCAGTATAGTTAACAATTCAACAAAGACTACAAAATGTTAAACATGTTAGCTCAGTAAATAATTTAAGTTTTGCTTTTCTGAATAGTTATTTCCATTAATATTTAAAAAGCAACAATAGACAAACATTGCTTTTAATTTTCAGTTTGAAATTATTGCTACCATGGTTGGAAACGAGAATTCATGAAGGATGCACGGAGCCTGCCACCCACAATGCTCTAGCAAAAATATATATTGACAGTAACAACAACCCTGAACGCTTTTTAAGGTTTGAAAATCAGTGAAATAATTTTATTTTATTTTATTTATTTGTAAAATTTATTTTAAAATTCTATCTATAGGGAAAATCAGTTCTATGACAGTCGAGTTGTAGGCAAATATTGTGAAAAACGCGATCCCCACCTGGCTTGTGTTGCATATGAACGTGGTCAATGTGACCGTGAGCTGATCAACGTCTGCAATGAGAACTCACTGTTCAAAAGCGAGGCTCGTTACCTTGTGAAGCGTCGGGACCCTGAACTGTGGGCTGAAGTTCTGAACGAAAACAATCAATATCGACGACAGCTTATTGATCAGGTCGTCCAGACAGCCCTGTCTGAGACCCAGGACCCCGAAGATATTTCGGTGACGGTAAAAGCTTTTATGACTGCTGACCTGCCCAATGAGCTAATAGAATTACTGGAGAAAATTGTTCTTGAGAATTCAGTATTCAGTGACCACAGGTATATCTATAATCCATTTATTCCCATTGAATATTTTTCATAAGTCACTTAACTTTTAAAATTACTTATTCAGGAATCTTCAGAATCTTTTAATTCTGACTGCCATTAAGGCAGACAGAACGCGAGTGATGGAATACATCAATCGGCTAGACAACTACGATGCTCCAGATATTGCTAACATTGCCATTGGAAGCGAGTTGTATGAAGAAGCATTTGCCATTTTCAAGAAGTTTGATGTGAATACTTCAGCGATTCAGGTACGTTAGTTAAATTTTTATTTTCTGGAAAGTTATTGTTTACCATATTGCCCGAATATAAGACATAACACACACGTACGCACAGATATACGCATAAACAAACAAACAAACACACACACACACACACACACACACACACACACACACACACACACAAAATATACGCATGTGAAGCTTTTCCACTGTAATATAAGATTATCAAGTCTCAGTTCCCTTCAATGTTTTACCGGGAACCTGCCTATACACTAACAGGCAACTTTAATTAACTGCAATTTTTAATGAAACAACTTGTTTAAATGAAATGTGAGTGTACTATGTTAGAAGCCTGTCCAAAAAACCTTTCGTTTGATACCTCAATTACCATTGTGCATTTCGTATGTACGTAGAAAAAAAGGGGTGTTTACGTAAGAATTAATATAAAGGGTGGTTATAAAATAACGAGATGTTTCCAGAGCCCTCTAGCGAGTAAAGTAATGGACGAAACATAGCTAAATTTGATGGGCATATATAGTGGACCATGGGATTTCGATTGCTAAAAAGAAAAAAAGTTCCAAAAGTTGCCACCAATAAAATTTTGGTGCGGTTTACCAAATAAAATGCATTAATTTGCATCAACTTATTCTGTGTAGCAACAAAGGGATATATAGTAAGGGTGTCATCTCCCATACAAGTAGGCTTATAGGAATTTTGTTTTCTTCACAGAATGCTGCGAGCGCTGATGTCGCCGCTGTAGCTCGCTGATTGGCTCTTTAATTTTCATGGAAACATGACACAATCATTAAATGCACGAGAAATGCTTTAATGCGTGGAATAAAAGGGTTAAAACAATTAACCCTTTTGTTAGGGTTAAAAGGAGCTAGGAACCATAAAAATGTTTGTAATTTTAAAAATGTTTTAAGTTTTATTTTATTTTATTAACTTTTTATTTATTATTATTATTAAAAGTAAATAAAGAATGGTCTGTGAGGCTTTTTACACACCAAACTTCAGATGTTTAAAATTATTGATGAAAATAGGAAAGAAATTTTTGTGTTATAACATAAGCTCGTTTTCCATTAATTAATTTATGGAAAGCAAAAGCATATTCTTTCTTGAATATGAGAGAACAAAAATGCCATTTTCAATAAATTTCAATTCGGTAAAAACCAGCAATTTTTTGTAATACAGGTTAAGAAAATTAGGGCATAACTGCTTGGTGCTAAGGACATCATGACTGGATTGGCTTCCTGCAGTAAACACACAAAGAAAATAAAACAAATTACCGTCATTATCAGCAAAATCTGCAAATATAATTTACCGAACGCAAACAACGTGCACGATAATGAAAGCGGTAGAGACTGTGGTCATGAATGTCTCAGGCGTGAGCACTCGGCAACTCATTTTTATGTGAAAAAACTGACACAACAATGGACACCATTTCACCTTTCACCTCTTGAGTGGCGACATCAGTGCTCGCAGCGTTCTGTGAAGATAACAAAAATTCCTACCAACTGATGCCATAGAAGAAGATACCCTTACTATATATCCCTTTGGTGTAGCAGTCATGAGTCAAAAGGAAAGGCTGGGAGAATTCCATGGTTTGTACGCTTTAAAAAAAAACAAAAAAACCTTGAAAACTGCTTGGGGAAAAGAAAAAAAAAAAAAAAAGTTTCATTTTCAAGTGCTCGAAAAAACTCAAAAATAATAAATAGTCCTTGAATTTTGATTTCTACAAACAAAATCCAAGAAAGTTGAATATTTTCTATTGAAATAAAATATCATTCATGATTATGATCATATAAACAGCTTCAGAATAAGCTTTGGTATAAATATTGTACATGATTGTGATCTTATATTAACGGTTTCAGAATAATAAAAAATGTATTATCAGCTATGGGTTGCTTCTCCTGCCTTGGAAATATTTCCTTCTTCACTCCTTTCATGTGAACAATTAAGTTAGCAGAGGGAATAATAAGAGTGATGGAATTCTAAAGAAGGAAGCGACTGTTTTTCTCCATTACCCATTGTTTGAATCCTATAGAAATTTCACCTGTTTTTTAACTCTTCCACACAGAATCAGACCAGCCAACTGTAGTTATAGGTGGCGTTGGCCCAGCTCATATCTAAAATAGCTGTGAAAAATGGCCTCCAAAATGGTGATCTATAAACAAAACAATAGCATATTTATATAAAATTTATTCTTGTAGCCAAATCAACCAATTGTTAATGTTTTCATTATTTTTGTTTATTTTGAGGTTATAAAATTGATATGTAATGTTTATATATTAACTAATTTCTCAGGATAAATTATATTGCAATGAAAACTAATGATTAATTGCTTATTTACAAAAATTACAAAGAAAAATATAAATGGCTCTAAATTATGTAACTTTAAAGCTAAAAAAAAAAAAAAAAAAAAATCAAAAAAACACAAAAATGATAGTCTTTTAAAATAGATTTATTCCCGTACACATTTACTGTTTACATCCAAATGTTTGCAGTTTTCATTTTGATTTTATTTTCAACAGGCACTTTTATACACTTTAATTACGTTTTCGAAAATAGTTTTTCGGTAAAATATTACAAAGAATGGGTATAATTAACCAAAAAATGCCAGAATGAGATTAACAAACTTTTATTTGTTGTACAGGGTGGTCATAAATTATTAAGCACATTTTGACAGTGAATATTTTATTAACCAAGAAATGTACACACTTCTTGTGAACATCATTGAAAAGTACAACTCAAACAGTTTGTCAGGTGTCACTATCACCACCAGGCGGCAGCACTGTTTGGCGTAGGAACACAAAACGCGAAAATGGCGGCCGTGCAGCAGAAAGCAATGTGCGTTCTTTGGTTTCATGAGCAGAAATCCGTGATAGCAGTTCAACGGCAATTCCGCTTGGAATATGGACAACCTGCTCCTGGAAAGGATTCCATAAAGCAGTGTTATCAGCAGTTTAAGGACACTGGAAGCGTAGCCCACAAGAAAGGTGCTGGTAGGCCTACCGTCAGTGAGAAAGTCATTGAGAAGGTGCGAGATGCGTTCCAACGGAGCCCTACGAAGTCAACTCGGCGCGCCAGCTTGGAATTGCGAGTCCCACGATCTACGGTGATGAAAGTGATGCATAAGCATTTGAAATTGTATGCCTACAAAGTTCAGAATGTTCAGGAACTAAAGCCTGACGATAAACCGCAACGGTTTGCATTCGCGGAGCTCATTCTGCACAAAATTGATGGGGACAACACGTTCTTGGATAAAGTGGCTTTCTCAGATGATTCAACATTTCATGTTTCCGGGCGTGTGAACAGACACAACTGTCGCATTTGGGGATCAGAGAACCCTCATGAAGTCCGTGAACATGTTATACTTCGTCCAACAAGAGAAAAACAGGGTGTGTTTCCGGTCTGATATCGACTACTCACTCATCCGCAATGCTTTGTGGGATCTCTCCTTCAGCGGCTACACAAGTCAATTTGTAATGGCGACGCCCGTGCAAACAACTCTTTAGCCAAACAAGGGAAAACTATTCACAGCCAGGCCAGTGAATTTTGCTACTTTAAAGGAAAATAGTGTTTTAAAAGCTCATCTGCTTTGATAAAAGAAACTTCCAAGGAAACGCAAGTTTCTTTTTCTTGCGTTCGAACAATTGTTCAAGAAGGAAACGAAGTGTCTTCATGCGAAGCTACCACCCCCTCTCCTCGCTTTTCGACTCCTGGAAAGAAAAGGCCCAGGGAATCTCGAACAACGATATATATAAAATTGAGTTAAAAGACAATTTTATGAAGTGTACAATATTTTTAATTATAATTAAAGCAAAGCAACTGAATAATATTAAAGCTTCTGCTGTAATATTATAAAGCGCTTCTTCAATGAGACATGAGACAGAAGTGAGTAAGCGCATGAGGCCCCCTTTCTCTGATTGGCTAATCTGAAACTTCCTGTGACACACCCTGTTTTTCTCTTGTTGGATGAACTATAGAGACAGTCCAAAGGTCAATGTGTGGTGCGCGTTGACTGCTCTGTGAAGAAGAATGGTCCAATCACTTCATTGACAGTCAGTGAATAGCATCACGTACCTTGACATGCTGCAATGTTATGCTATACCGCAGCTTGAACAACGACAACCAGATGTTATTTTTCAACAGGATGGTGCACCGCCACACTGGGGAACGATTGTGCGGCGATACCTGGATGAACAATTTCCTGGTTGTTGGATTGGCCGCGGGGGGCCGATTTCATGGCCTCCGCGATCTCCTGACATCACACCACTCGATTTTTTCTTGTGGGGATATGTAAAGGACCGCGTGTACTCCAGCAAAGTGCATGATCTTGATGAATTGAAGGAAAGGATTGTGGCCGTCATTGCAACAGTGACACCTGAAATGCTGCGGAATACATGGCGTGAAATCGAATATCGAATGGATATTCTGCGAGTCACTGCAGGAGCACACGTGGAAGTGCTGTAACTTCGGAATATTACGGAAAAAAACTGTTTGAGTTGTACTTTTCAATGATGTTCACAAGAAGTGTGTACATTTCTTGGTTAATAAAATATTCACTGTCAAAATGTGCTTAATAATTTATGACCACCCTGTATTACAAAAAACTTTTCATATTTTGTATATAGTGAAAATTGGTTATAAATCTTAATATATTTATAATTTCTTCTGTAATTCCACAAAAATAGATACGGTAAAACCCAATAAAGAACAAGTTAACATAAAAAATAATAATAAACTTTCAATATTTGCTTGATATTAAAATTTGGAACAATGCATAACAATCCAGTGGCTTGAAAACAATTTAACTGGAGTACCGTATTTTTGCGAATATACCCCGCGGGTTATACACTTTTTTACATCTGCGGAAGGGCGGTGCGGGGTTTCCAAATTATTTTTTACATGAATAATGTGCGAGATGGAAACCATGAACAAGTTGAACTAGAAGTGGTAATAATGCAATCTAGAAACTGTTTCAATAGAATGATTCAAATGAGTGAACTGCTATCTTCCAGTCGACAATTGACAATCGAACAGTGAAGTGTACATTTGTTAGGATGGGACGAAAGCAGCGCTTTCACAAAGCTCATCTAACCAGAATAAACTCCAAATGAAATACACTGAGGTAGTCAAGAAGCCTAACCAACCCAAGCGGTCTTCCATATTATACAAAAAAGAAAATAAGATTGACGATAGTCAGAAACAAAAAACAAACGAAATAAAAAATACAAGGAGAAAGAAGACTATCACATCTTCCAGTAGTCTGGGAAAGAGACGTTGCTAATATCTTCAAAATTGATGTCAAGAACGTGCCTCGGTTTACGATACTTCGTATGCCAGTTCATATTCATTGAGTTCTTCAGTATCGCTTTCACAAGCTTATTGTCGTGAGTCTTCATCTTCTGTAACATAATCGAAATAAGATCCTGTATAAACTTTCCGATATGGGCCATGTTTAAATCCAAGTGGATGGATTGGTTTTTCACAGTCCTGTCCAGCTGGGCAATGGTCCTCAGGGTAACATTCTGGAATGACTGTAGTTCACTCCATCTGGTTTTACAGACAGTCGCCCACGCAGGCATGCCATAGAGGAGTATGGTCCGGATAATCGATTTGTACAGAAGTAGCTTGTTGTCAATGCTGAGGGTGCTGTTGCGACCCATGAGAGCTATGATACTGTACTTAGCCCTCTTCGCTTTGTTCAGAGCATAGGACATATGCTGGTTCCATGAGAGTCTTGAGTCAATGATAACTCCCAGATACTTGTAGTTGTCCACCCAGTCCAGTTTCTTATTGAACAGAACAAGAGAATCGGGGGGATGCTTGAGCTTCCTATTGAGGTACAAAGCCTTGCACTTTCTGACGTTAAGGTTCAACTTCCAGCAGTTAAACCAGTCATCAAACTGCTTCAAGGCGCACTGCAGCCGAGTGATAACGTGAGCCGGCTGGTGTGCCCATGTCATAATGGCAGTGTCGTCCGCATAAAAATACAGATTACAATTATCGGGTTTCGGGAAATCATGTACAAAGTAATTAAATAGCACAGGCCCGAGGACAGAACCCTGAGGGACACCGGCCTTTACAACACGGGGTGTGGAAAGATTATCTCCAACCTTGGCTTGATAGGATCTGCTATCTTCCAAGCAAACACCCCTTTATATATTAAACTATGAGGGCCAGAAGGGCTGTGATTAGTTGCCAATAGAAGCCAGGATATATGAGCCAATCAAAATAAGGCTAATCTAAAAGCCAATCATGATAGGTAATGATATCTTCATGATTTATGATTTTCATAGAAACAGGATATTTTAATTACAAAAAAGTGTAAAAATACAACTTCATAAAGTAAATATAAATTAAAGGTATTTAGGGATCAAAGATATTGTAATATTTATTTTAACTGAACAACACATTGTATATTACATTCAGAAATAAAATTATTTTTAACATTAAAAATACTGTATTTTATAAATGCAAAAGTTTTTCGTATCAAATATACAATTATGTAGTAAAGAATTGTTCGCAAAAACAATATAAAAGAAAGCAAACGCGTCATTCTTAAGAGATTTAACGACTTCTGTGTGGCTAACAATCTTGTTCGTGAAGAGCAATTCGGCTTTCGACCAGGTCACTCCTGACAACTCCAGATCTGGAGGCTTGTTGCACATTTAAACACTCCTCTTTACTGCGCCTGTTAAATGTGAATTGATAGTTATTTTTTTTTCAATAATGATTTTTAAAACATTCCAAACCTATGTCCAAGATATAAGAATTTGTCTTAAAATGAAAGAAAAATGATTACTTAATATCCTGGATGTAAGTTCACGTGAATAATAGAAAAGACTTAAAAGGTTTAATATTAAGCCTTAAACAAAGTTTCATAGCAGAGTAAATAAAAATGGTCTATGAGGATTTTCACATACCAAACCACAGATGTTTAAATTATTGATTGAAATAGGAAAGAGATCCAGGCTCTAGAATTTTCTTTCCTATTTGCATCAGTTCTTAAAGCAATCAGCAACACATTATGGCATTGAGGCTTAAAATTAAAAACTTAAAATTCCGATTCATTATTGCATTTATCATTCTGATTCATTTATCAAAAGGTGAAGAAGTTAGTCGGGACAAACTGCCACTACTTCAGATCTTTGCAGTTTTGAAGTTGCCATCTTTTTGAAAAGCTATTTTTTAACGATATGAAAAATGCATAACCTGGATATTTACAATTAAAAGCTTAAAAATCTGGTTCATTATCGCATGTTTCTTCAAAAAGTTTCTTAATACAGCACAGATGGCAGTTTATTAAAAAAAATAATAAAAGGTCGTCATTTCATTTTGAAAAAGGCAAAAAATACAGTTACAGTAGTTTACATGAATTTATATTGTAAGTTGTTCATTTTTCGAAATAACAGTACATATCGTGTATTACTGCTTTAAGTACTGTAATAAATATTCATTTGAACTTTAAAAAACGTTTTTGGACAATTTCAGGAGAAATGGCATTGACCCCCCCCCCCCCCCTTCCCCCCAGTTAGGTTGTGGCAACAGAAAATTGGATGCGAGATGGATTTTACAGTAAATCAATTAAATAGAATATACAATGTACAGTTCATTATACAGTACATTATATACTGTGATATATGCATGTAGTTTCTCAAAAATGCATTTACATTAAAGGTGAATTTTTGAAATTATTATAGTACATGGGATCCGGTCATTTGCCCTCAACAACATTTTCGACCAGGAAAGTTCTATCTCCTGAAATTGCCCAAGAACGTTTATTAAACTTCAAATGAATATTTATTACAGTACTTTAATTCATTTGATAAATTATAAACATGCATTACAAAAAATCATTTTATCATTATTCTTTATAAACCACCATATGTACAGTATTAAGAAACTTTTTGAAGAAACATGCGATAATGAATCGGATTTTTAAGTTTTAAATTCTAAAGATCCAGATTATCCAGAGGATTTTTACATTATTAAAAAAATAATAAAAGGTCATTTCATTTTGAAAAGGCCAAAAATACAATTACAGTATTTTACATGAATTTTTATTGTAAGTTCATTTTTCGAAATTATTACATTACATATTATGCAGTCATGAATTAAAGTACTACATTTTTGAGAAACTAACTTCGATCTGACGAATTTCAAACGAAATTAGCATATAACACTTGATATACTTGCATATTACAGTGCATTATGTAGTATATACAATATACAGTACATTAATTCCCTGTTTTCTCATTTTTTCGTCTCCATAAGCTAATGTAAAAGTAAATTCTCATAAACAAGATGGCGACGCCATAACTCCTGAAATTGTCCAAGAACGTTTTTTAAAGTTCAAATGAATATTTATTACAGTACTTAATGCATTAATACATGATATGTACTGTCATAATTTCGAAAAATGAACTTACAATAAAATTTCATGTAAACAACTGTAACTGTATTTTTGCCTTTTTCAAAATTAAATGACCTTTTATTATTTTTTTAATAAACTGCCATCTGTTGGATGCATTCGAAAGCATTGCGATCCAGCGTACAGACAAAAATACGCTACTTAGATATGGGTCCGATTATCGATTCACCTTTAATCAAGTGGTTGAGCCAAACAACCAATTAAAAGAATTGAGATTATCTGGTGGGCTTTCTCTGAACACACACATTCTGTGAAGTTAAGCAACATCAGTGTAGGGTTATTATTTATAATGTGTGTATTTTAATAAATCCTTGATAAGTGCTTGAAAAGTCCTTGAAAATTTTTTCTTCTCAGTTGTACGAACCATGTCATCATTCTGAGGCCAACTGCCTTTCGATGACTTTTACCTTATGGGACTGTGCTTTGTTAGTCAAGCTGTATTATCAGCGGAACGAGAATGTCAGTGCTGCCCTTCATGAATTTTCGCGGTTAAAGGAGTTGCGAAAAGGACTGAGCAAACATACTTGCAAAAAGTGATTCAATGATTTGAAACTACAAGAACTCTACCAGAGCAACCAGGCCGGGAACGCAAAGTGGTTAGTCAGCAACAAGTTGAAGTTCTAACTGCTGTTGTCGAACAGTAGATGGCGAATGTGCAGGGTACCAGCAGTGCTCAGGCAGTATCCCGGCACCGCAGATCCCATACTCAGCGGTGCGGAAGATGCTGCATTAGATGCTGAATTTTAGCTGTATAAAATCTCTTCTGTTCAAGAATTGCTCCCTGGCGATGCGGCCACACGATTGGGTATTTCATTGAGAATCTTAGCACGCATGCAAGTTGATGGTACATGGCCTGGCAGATTTTATGGAGTGACGAAGTGTACCTTCATTTGAACGGTGGTATTAACACACGCAATTGCCGCATTTGGGCTGCAAATAATCCGCACACTTGTTAGCAGGAGCCTCTCCACTCGCCAAAAGTCAGTGTTGTGTGGCCTGATAGGATCTTTTATCATCGGTTCTTACTTTTACGAGGAAAATCGTGCAAGTGGACCAGTGACCTGTACCATTACTGCTGACAGGTATGCTGATATGCTACAGAACTTTGTGGTTCCACAACTGCAGCAAAAAGGATGTCTAGATTCGACCACATTTATGTAGGATGCTGCACCACCCCGCATTGGACGTAAGGTACAGCGTGTTTTGCGCCAGCATTTCTCTGACAGCAGAGTCATTAGTCGTGCATTTCCTACGGTATGGCCACAGAGTTGCCCAATGTCAATCCTTGTGACTTTTGGTTGTGGGGATTTCTTAAAGGTGTTTTGTACCAAGGACATGTCCCCAATATCGCAACATTGAAAGATCGAATAAAGTTATACAAATTAATTCTGATATGTTGAGAGGCGCCATGGAAAATGTCATGCATCGTATGAAATTCTTGGAACATCACGATGGTCGTCATATTGACCTCATTTGTAAGTTGCAATCATTGGTTGTTAATAAAATTGATGTGTACTGTGTCGTTTGGCACTTAGGCCCGAATCACAGCTCCGTTAAAGAGTGGCTTAAATCATAAACGAAGCTTGAGTCTCTGAAAAGGTCTCAAAACAGAATTACAGTTGGTTGTTAACGTTACTCCAGAGGGCGAATGGACTCGCTGGATGTAAACCGCGAACGAGGTGGCTTAGTGAGTAGAATCCAATTTGGAGAGTCCATCCATTGAAGCAATCAAAATGGCGGACTTGCATCACACAGTAGAAAAATCCCACGTGTTAAGCACTTTCATCCTCGCTTCGAGTAATTAAATAGGACAGGATGAATATTATGAATGATGCTGATCATCTTAAATTCAAGTAACGCTACATTTCCTTCAAATAAATTGTATGAGTACATACAATCATTGCATGTCGATTCTCACCCCTTTCCCCAATATTTGCTTCTTTGCTATATATTGGCTCTTGCAGTTTCTTGCATGCAATCGTATTAAAAGTTTTACAATTTTTATTACAAAAATGAAACTAAAAAAAAAAAAAAAGCATTTTTACTACAATAATAAGAAATAAATTTAAATGAGTTTAGTCTCCTTATAATGGGGAAAATCGTGAATTAATAATAACAAAAAAATAAAAATAAATAATAGTCACCAATCTTGAAGAAAAAATTTTCCCCATTATAAGGAGACTAAACTCATTTAAATTTAAATTAATCATTTAAACTCCTTAAATCAATAATAAGAAATAAACATAACCAGTGTTCATAAACATAATAACAATAAAAGTTCTCAATGTTGAATAGCAGTTTAAATTTATAAGTACCGTATATACTTGTGTGTAAGCCGTGCATAGGCCGACTCCCTGTTTTTGCCCAAAAAAAGTGGAAAAACGCCTTGACCCGAGCATAAGCAGAGGCAAAAAAAGGGGAAAAAATGCAATGCTTGAGGGGAAAAAATTTTTGTTACAAAAAGAATAAATTTATAATATGAACATAATTATGTGAGAAAACCGTCAAAAGTAGCATCTTCTTCATCCGACTCTCCAAAAAGTTGATAAAAATTTTCGTATTCTTCTTCATACATGTCGTCCATATCATCATCTGTCTCATTTTCATTGGCATCACTTTCATTGCAGGAATCCTAGTCTTCATAGAGCTCATCATCCTCAGTTCCGTCTAGGGCATTGCTGATACCGCATTTTAAAAACAAACGACTGACCATTTCAGTGGGAATGTCTTCCCACGTATCTCTAAGCCAATTGACCACGAGTTGGGCGTCCGGCTTCGCTATATTTCCGCTCTTTGTTAAACGTGCTCTCCCAGAGCACATCCACTCCTGCCACAGTTTTCGAACACTATCTTTAAAAGGCTTATTCAAACATACTTCCAGGGGTTGCAAGATCGAAGTGAGGCCACCTGGAATGACCGCTAGGGTCACTTCCGATCTCGGAGCATCGTTTTTGATTGCGTTTGTTTTGTGGGCGCTATAAAAGGAAAGAAAGTTAGCTCTTCTTGTTCGCTAATTGATATCCCCAGGGCGTCTAGCAAAAAGATTTTGTAAAATTCCCTGACTTTTTCCGTTTGATCACGTTATTTTCCCTGACCATAAGCAGCAAAAAAAAATCTATCTTGATAGAATATTATTGATATTTTTCGTTCCTATTTTGTATTTTTTTTGCTGATTTTGTAAAATTCTCTGACTTTTCCCGGTCGCTAGTCACCCTGTATCCCTGATAATTATAAAAAATTATAAAAAACTCTATACCTAAACATGCCCCAGACTAACAAAGACTTCTTTTTCTTCAATAAAGCTCCTGGCCTGTTGTTCCATACATGATCATCCATTTTTTTTTAACTACTTCCTCATCCATCCATCCTTTTTCATGGGCCCGGACGATAACGCCTGAATGGTTGAGGTTCTTCGGAATATTTTTTCTTTTAAAGCAACTGTTCGGTTGCTAGGCAAGTCAAACGTCATCAGTGTCTCGTCCATATTTCCGATGTCTCCGAGATCGTAACCGTTCAATTTTCTCTGCCTTATACAGTAAAACTCCGTTACAACGTACCTCACTTTAACGTACATTTCAGAATAACGTACAAATTTCAAATCCCCGTCCCAAACGTAGGTATTTTAATGCTAAAAAGTTTCAGAATAACGTACCTCACATTAACGTACATTTCAGAATAACGTACTAATTTTATATCCCCTTGGTTAAATTATCCCTTCAGTACAACGTACATCGTTCACATGTCTTGCACTGATTGGTCAACGCAGCCCATGCGAAAGTTGCAAATGGGCCAATGGGCTAATTAAGCCGAGTTCACATTTCATTGGTTTGTCAGTATAGCATATTAGATCCAATTTGTGCTGCAATTAGAGTAGAGACCTTCACTTGACGGACGATTGCCCATCTTCAATACTTTTGTTTATTTTAATTTGTTTGTTTAATTTATGTCAGTGTTGCCAAGTTGGGGGATTATTTTTCAATTGGGGGATATTAGGGGGATTTTATTTTCTGGAGGATATTTGGGGGAAATTTTATTTACCATTTATTTAAAATAAAAAACGTGTAGTTACGTCTGAGACATTGGAAACATTCTCTTCACGACAATCTCAGAAGTAATTAAGCGTGATTGGTTACAAGAAGTCACATGATTCCCATTTCGTCACGGATGATATGTCTCTAACCAATCATCTTTGATCTTTTACTTTTGATTGAGGTTCGGTTCGTTCTCCTTATGACTGGACGCAGTAGTAGTAGTAGTAGTTAGCTGTTGTAGTCCTATTACGACTTGTGTTTTAAACATGCCTCCGAAGCAGCTGTCCACCGCAAAATACAAGCATATATATGTAAAATCTTGGGAAACAAATCCACAGTTGAAAGGTAATTTTTTTTCGTTACGTATAACTTTCAGCATTGTCTGAACGTCCATTCATTAAACCTATACTGAACACGGTGCTTTCTTTTAAGACTGGATCGCGCTTGATCCAACTGGAGACATAAGCAATGCATATTGGCAGTTGCGGCCAATCACTTCATGACGTCATCATTAGGATTAATATGAGGATTAACATCACTGCAAAAACTTTTGTCTGAATTTCTATACGTGTAAAATTGCCAAAATAATTTTATTATTTTGGGAGATTTGTAGCGTGTGCGCCCCGCCCCTTCCAGTGTTGGGGGAAACTCAGGGGAATTTCGATGTGACTGGGGGAATTTGTGAAATTAACTTGGCAACACTGATTTATGTGCATGTAGCAGGGTGACTAGCTATCGGGATAGGTACGGGAATGTAACCGGGAAAAGTCAGGGAATTTTTGTAAATGTGTTAGTCTGAGCATCATTTCAACATTTCATTACGTATTGTATATGCTATAGTGTATTTGTATTGAATAAAATAAAATGCATTCATGTATTCTTATGTTTTTCTATGAATATATGCATTTTTCACAAG